>JADBJO010004030.1:165000-167500 GCA_016801955.1 Conus betulinus | reverse complement strand
CATTTTTCACAGCAATCTCCATGGAAAACCTTGTTCAGAGATGTCCCATCTGGTGCCATCTTTGAATTTCTGAGGGAGATGTTTAACATTTTTCACACCGGATCTAACATTTTATGGAGGAAAGATCTTTAACAACTTTTCCGGTGTTTTCTGGAAGGCGAGGTTTAGAGTTCTGTGAATGAGGTTTTTGTTGTTGTTGTTTTTTAAACGACTTGAGTTAACTTCAACGCGGTGGCAGCCCTCATATGGCCCTTTGCGGTCGGGTGGGCTATAAAAAGAAAGCATAACCATAATCACCCATACTTAACAGTCTTATCCTCCCCCCCCCCCCACCTTCCCCCTTGCACCCACCTAATCCTGTCTCATCCTTAGACCCGCTGCCCCTTCTCACAACCCCTACACCCTACCACCCAGTGTTAGTCCAAGAATATCTTTTCAAATTAATGTCCAAACATTTACCAAAAAGTTTGAACAGATTGAATCCCCAAGCCTCAAAAGCAACCACTATCTTCTTCTTTTTTTTTTTTTTTTTTCTTTTGATCTATGCGCAGCGAATCCCAGGCTTCGCATTTTTTTTTTTTTTTCTTTTTTTTTTTTTTTTTTTTTTTTTTTTTTGCTTTTATGTGCAGCGAAACCCATGCTTCAAAATCTAACCACTATTTCTCTTTTTTTTTTTTTCTTCTTTGATTAATGTGCAACTGAAATCAGAAAGTTTCTTCTGAACCAAACGTTGTTACATCGACAAAACCCACGCAATCTCGATTCGTGCGTGCTGTCCCCGGTCACCGAAACGTGAATATAAACTAAGGGAAAGAACTCTGAACGTACGACTGTGGATAGCGATGGAGAGTAAAACAATAAGCGAAGGCATCAACCGAACGCCTGCTTGACCTTGAAATTTTCTTTTAACCCCCGAGACTCATCTATGCCTTACGCTCTTTGTCATCACGTGCTTTTATATGCACGAGCAGCTGGTCCGAAATCCAGAATTTTCTCCGTTTCTTCAGGAGTATTTTCGCCCCTTTCTCCGTGGCCTTCAAAATTTCAGCAAAGTTTCTTTATATATCAAACTTTTGCAAACCATTCAAGGATCTGTTTTTTTTTTTTTTTAAACTTTGCAAAACCATTCAAGGCTCTTTTCTTTTTCAAACTTTGCAACCCACTCAAAGATCTTTTTTTTTTTTCAAAAACTTTGCAAAACCATTCAAGGATTCTTTTTCCAAATTCTGCAAACCATTCAAGGATTTTCTTTTTATCAAACTTTGCAAACCATTCAAGGTTTGTTTGTTTTTTTCTCTCAAACTTTTCAAACCATTCACGAATCTTTTTTTTTTTTTTTTCAAAATTTGCAAAACCGTTCAAGAATTTTTTTTTTTTTTGGCAAATCATTCAAAGACTTTTTTTTTTCAAACTTTGCAAACCGTTCAAAGATTTTTCTTTTTTAAAGATTTGCAATCCATTCAAGTATATTTCGACCGCCCCCCCCCCCCCCCCCCCCCCCCTTCCTACTCCCACGCTTCCCATCCCCACCCCCAATCCCACCTCCAGCCCACCACCACCACCACCACCACCGCCACTCCCGCTGTGCCTCCTATCCTCTCAACAAAAAACAACAACAACAACAACAACAACAGCAAACTTGTACGTCCGACTCACCTTGAAGCCTTCCCTGAGCAGGAACGCCCCCAGGGCCTGCAGCATGCCCCAAAGGTCGCTGCCCTTCGACAGCTGCTGCGCCAGGAAATCCGGGTCCCGCTGACACAGGGCCGCCAGCGTCCGCACGGCGCATGCGCGGATCCTCTCGGGCCCCGAGTACCCCGGGGCCGCAGCGCTGCCCGCTTCGGACCCGCCTTGGCCCTGACGGTGGGGGAGGGGTCGGGGAGGGAAGGGGTGCTGCAGGAGTTGGTCAGAACCGTCACGGTGACCGTCCGCCTCCGGAGTAGGACGTCCAGCAGGGCGTCTTGGGGAGAGGAGGAGGAGGAGGAGGAGGAGGAGGAGGAAGAGGTGGAGGAGGTGGTGGAAGAGGTGGGGGAGGTGAGGTGGTGGAGGAGGAGGAGGAAGTAACCCGTGGGGTACAGGGCGAAGAGCATTCGAGAGTCGGTGAACTGGGTTAACTTGGTGTGCATAGTTTTGCTTGTGTGTGTGTGTGTGTGTGTGTGTGTGTGTGTGTGTGTGTGTGTGTGTGTGTGTGTGTGTGTGTGTGTGTGTGTGTGTGTGTGTCTGTCTGTCTGTCTGTCTGTGCGTGTGAGTGAGAGAAACAGAGAGAGAGAGGGAGAGAGAGAGAGAGTGTGTGCGCGTGTCTGTCCGTGTGTCTATGAGTGAGTGTGTGTGTGTGTGTGTGTGTGTCTCTGTGTGTCTGTCTCTGTATGTGTGTGCATGCGTGCGTGCCTGTGTGAAAGAGTGAATGTGTGTGTGTGTGTGTGTGTGTGTGTCTGTGTATGTGTGTGCGTGTGTGTGTGTGTGAAAGTGTGTGTGTGTGTGTGTGTGTGTGTGCGTGCGT
>JADBJO010004030.1:102500-162500 GCA_016801955.1 Conus betulinus | reverse complement strand
TTTTTTTGTCCCGCCATTAAGGCAGCCATACTCCACCTTCGGGGAAAATGCATGCTATGTGTAATGTGTCATCCATACCAACGGCCAAACAGACCTTCTCTTCCGAAAGTTGGTGATGGGATTTTACGTGCGTGCAAGATGTCACGCGTGCGTTCACACACGGAACCTCGGTTTATAGTCTCATTCGAAGGACTGTATGGGGAATGGGAGTCAGAACCAATGTTAACTCCGAGGAAAAAATCCCCCTGTACCGAAACGGCCCGGCGGAGATTCGAACCCGCAACCCCCAGGATCATCAAGATCACGATCCTGGCACTCTACCACTGAGCTCTTCCGGCTCCCTGTGTAATTGCATGACTGTCGTTCTCTTCCTTCAACTGCAGCTCGCAGTCATTCGACTACTCAAATTGATTGGGGGGGGGGGGGGGTATTAATCATTTGATCATGATCTCTTTGCGTATGTGTGTGTGTGTGTGTGTGTGTGTGTGTGTGTGTGTGTGTGTGTTTGTGATCTGGATATAAATATCAAACATAGTGGTGTCCTCGTCCCTCCCCAAGCCTGATTTGAGAGGCCTTTCACCGAATATGCACAGTCACAGTCGCTAGGAATGATTTTGTTTTCTTCAAGATGACCATGCAATAAATGAAAAAAAAAAAAAACTACACATGTGTACCACTGGTTCTGTATCATGAGGGGAGAAGAGAGTTATCTCGCCTCAACAGTCTTGACGCGCTGTGAGAAGTGTTTTCAAACGGTTGGGCTGCCCTCACACGTCATCACACGTATGCTAGTGTGTTGCAGTCCGCTGTTCAGGGAGGGCAGCCCACTTTCTGCACGTAGCCTTTGCCTGTGCACGAACCAGCGTGTGCGTGCGAGCGTGCGTGCGTGCGTGTGTGTGTGTGTGTGTGTGTGTGTGCGCGTGTGTGTGTGTGTGTCGCTATTCAAACTCGACACTTTGACACTACCAGCGTTGAAATGTAGAACAGCCAGCCAACGAGGGAACAGTAGACACTGAGAGAGAGAGAGAGAGACAGACAGACAGACAGAGAGACAGAGAGAGAGAGAGAGAGAGAGATTAACAGGAAGCGGTGACGCTATCCATATGCGCAAGGCGATGGTAGTTATCCTCTTCTTTCTTCATATACGTGCTAAATCTACGCTTCGGACCCCCAAACCAGCAGAAAAGTACCATCTAAGCTGAAGTAAAATGCCATGCAAGATTACACCCTCTTTTGTATTGTCTTAATCCAGGAGAGGCCTTGTGGAGTCACGGTTTTTCATCGGCCAGAATTGATAATCATCATATTTCCCCCACCCCAAACTCACCCATGTCTCGTCTGCCCAGCAAATAGACCACACGACACAGGAGGCGCCACGTGGTCTCGTGACAGACGGGGCAGAGGTCGAACAGGGTCTGCCACACCCGTGCTAGCACGTACTTGTCGTGCAGGGCGAAAACCGGTCTGTCCAGTTCTGAAAAGAACCAAAGGAAAAAAAAAAAATCATCTCTGTGTATGAAAGGCGGTTTCGTGCTGTAA
Source organism: Conus betulinus (assembly GCA_016801955.1). NCBI lineage: Eukaryota > Metazoa > Mollusca > Gastropoda > Neogastropoda > Conidae > Conus > Conus betulinus. Next base: position 160,961 of record JADBJO010004030.1, on the reverse strand, counting down.
ATCGCATTTGTTTTGGAGCTAGGGGCGTGCAATCCATTTCATCTTGAAAGCAAGAGTTATCCTACTTGTTTACTGTTCCGTCTCATTTCAAAAAAAAATTTCTTTTTTTTTACCAGACAAAACCGAGGCTGCCTGTATTCGCTACTGTTCGTCCACCGCGTTTGTTCGACTCTGCTCAAGATGGAAAAGGTTGTACCAGTTTTGAATATAATGTTGATTTGTGTTAGTACATTTTCTCAGTTGTGGCTGTGTGGATGTGTCTGTTACAATGAAATAAGAGTATATGGGCAAGCGTGGAACATCCTTCTTTGGATATGTCTCTCCTTGCTTGTTCTGTGTGATATTGATATGTATGTCATTTCTGCTAGGCGAGTCGGCATCGTAAGCGGCATTTTGTTTGAAGATATGGGCGTGTTTAATCATGGGAGCAAGAGTTATTTTCTTGTTCTTATTCACACCGTTGACCGTTCCGTGCCTCATGTGCGGTGATAGTTTGATTGAAATTAAGAGGACTATTGACGAGGATTGATGTTAAGATGATATGTGTGTGTGTGTGTGTGTGTGTGTGTGTGTGTGTGTGTGTGTGTGTGTGTGTGTGTGTGTGTGAGTGAGTGAGTGAGTGTGTGTGTGTGTGTGTGTGTGTGTGTGTGTGTGTGTGTGTGTGTGTGTGTGTGTGTGTGTGTGTGTGTGTGTGTGTGTGTGTGTACGCGCACATGAAAACAAAACGGGAATCTATGTGTGTGCCCCTACGAGATATAACGAGAAATTCAAGTCAACGAGCGGTGTACACTTGTGCGTGTATGTCTGTGCGTGTGTGTGTGTGTCCTCAGAATAACTCACATGACATGTGTTCTGCTCTGCTCTGCTCTGTGTCTGCTCAGCTCTGCTCTGCTCTGTGTGTTTGTGTGTCTGTGTGTGTGTGTGTGTGTGTGTGTGTGTGTGTGTGTGTGTCTCTTGAATTCGACTTATTCTCCACCAAGACCGACATCAGACCAAAATAAAACGGGTCTAGATGGCAGCTTGGAACCAGTCGTGCGTGTATATTTAAACTACGTGTATGCTCAGGCATGTGTATGCATGCGCGCAACGTGTCTGTAATAAGAGTGCGGTTTTTTGTCTACGTGCTGGCGTGTCCTCCGTCACTTTACCAGAACGGCCGGGGGCTTCCAGCATGATGCATAGAATGGAGCCCACCAGGTGGCGCACCCGGGTGCCGGCCACCGCCGTCAGCGGGTGGGAGTCCTGGTTCATGGCGTCACACAGCAAGTCCACCGAATCCGCCAATCCTGGCCACTCGTCTGGAAGAAGAAGGAAAAAATTAAAACAAACAAACAAACAACAACAAACAAAAAATCAAAATGGGAGGGAAAAGAGTGTGTATGTCGGGGGGGGGGGGGGGGGGGGGGGGGGGGGGGGGGGGGGGGGGGGGGAGAATTTATCTCCTTAGCCGATGAGACTACTACACTAACCACAAAGTAGGAATTTTCGGGGGGGGGGGGGGGGGGGCGAGTATGACTTTTCCCTGCCTTCAGCAAAATCTGGGCGGGTGATGTCCCCGTTTCTGATTGTCCGCCCTCTTCTTATTATGTTTTAACTGGGTTCCTCGTTTTTTTTTTCCTGTTTATTCATTCATTTATCTAATTATTTATTCCTTTATCTATTTATTTATTCCTTCATCTATTTAAATACGTTCCTCGTTTTTTCCCCCTGTTTATTCATTCCTTATCTGTTTATTTATTCATTTATTTATTCAGTCCTTTATCTACTTGTTTTTATTCCTGTATCTATTTATTTATTCATTTACTTGTTTGTTCATCTATTTATTTTGGTTGATGTTTCCCCACTGCAGAACATTGCCCAGTCTTCGTTCTCTATTTTTTTTTCCTTTCTTTACGCTTTCTACTCTAGTTTACACTTTATACTAAGCCAGATTTTCTTCCATTTCTTCTTTCTTCTTCTTTTTTTTTTTTTTGATGGCGGGGGGGGCTGGTCGTGGTTGTCTGCAAACTAGGCAGGGACAACGTTCACCCTGATTCAGAAAGGAGGCATGCCGTCCATTCTGCGGTGTATATTTTCCACACGGCCTTTTTTTTTTTTTTTTTTTTTTAATGTAAACTTGATCCATTTCAAAATTGTTCTCAGCTTTTGTTTTTTTTTTCGTTGCTGTTGTCGTTTTGTTGTGCCAGTGCGCGCGCGCGTGCGTGCGCTTGTGTGTGTGTGTGTGTGTGTGTGTGTGTGTGTGTGTGTGTGTGTGTGTGTGTGTGTGTGTGTATTTGTGCGCGCGCGTCGTGCGTGTGTGTGTGTGTGTGTGTGTGTGTGTGTGTGTGTGTGTGTGTGTGTGTGTGTGTGTGCGCGCGCTATGCGAGTGCGCGCGTTAGTGTGTGGGCGCGCGTTTGTGTGTGCGCGCGCGCGCGTGCTGTTGTTGTGCATGTGTGTGCGTGGTGTGGTGTGTGGATGGTGTGCTTCACATTTCCCTAGATTGGAACTGGAGAGTGTAAACACTAACCGTTATGAACACCACCTGTCTACCCTGCAGTGTCTGTTCTCTGTGGTTTGTTTGTTTGGTTGGTTGGTTTGGTTTGTTTGTTTCTGTGGCGTCGGTGAGTATCCAACTAATTCTTTGTCAGTGCGGGAAGAACATCAAGCAGACTGGCCGACGTCCTGCAGTATTAGTTGCCGTGAAGATGTCAATGGCTGACCTTACCATCTCACAAACTACCGTACATATCTTGTTCACTGCGAAGCCGTGTTTGTTTTGCTTCGTTCGCAGGTCGTGACTTCTCTCTGCGTGGTCGAAGACAATGACAACAGACATTTGTAGACAGAAGGGGGGGGGGGGGGGGGGGGGGGGGGGGGGGGGGGGGGGGGGGGGGGGGGAGGGGGAGAGGGGGGGGGGGGAGAGGGAAGGGAGGGGACGGGGTGGGTTATGGTGGGAGGTGGGCAAGAATGGAGGTGGGAAAACTTGAAAACTTGGGCGTCAAGTGTCATTATCAAACTCTTCCTGGGCAGCATATGTGGGGGGGTGGGGGGGTGGGGGGTGGGGGTGGGGTGGACATGAGTGGAGTAGAAGAACAATTATCAGGGAGTACCCTTCCCTCCCCTCCACCTCCTCAAACCCACACATTTACCCCCCCCCCCCCCCCCCCCCCCCCCCCCCCCCCCCCCTTTTCTTCCCTTCCCCTCCCTTCTTCGTCTTTCCGTTCCCCATCATCCTTGATCTGATTAAGAATAAGTGTGTGTCTTTTCATTTAACGTCTATCCACTATTCGTGATATTAGACGATTAAGAATAAGTATTCACTGACTTATGCAGCAACTTTGAAAGGTACAGATATTCTTTGGTTCCCTTTCCGCAAAAAAAAAAAAACAGGAATAAAAGGAAATAACATAACATAAAAAAAACAAAGATTCAAAAAAAATATATATATATATAAAACAAATGAAATAAAATGAAATAGAAATCAAATGAAATAAAAATAAAATGAAAAAAAAAATCAAATCCTGTATTCTAAACAGAACCAGCTGTTTGTCATTCTGGGAACCCCCCCCCCTTTTTCCCTCCCCCTCCCCCTCCTCCTTCCCTCCCCCCTCGTTTCCTAGGTGAGGCTTATCATGGTTTGTTTGTTTTCTTTTCTTTTCATGTGTGTTTCGGTCTAAGCGATTAACTACACACTGTGCATATGCTTTGCGCGACTGGTTGCTGCGCTTTTCTATTCAGAGAGATAAAAAAAAAGACTGTCTTGAATATGAAAACACCCCGCACCTAAACATTTGCGAAGGTATGGCTTTTCTTCTTTAAGGATACACGCCGAGTGTTGTTTTCCGTAAGGAGCAGAACTTCCATGTTATTCGTGATGCCTGATTAAAAAACAAACAAAAAAAAATTTTTTAATGTTTTTAAAAGACAGAACGAAAGAAACATTACAACAGATCTCTTGTCTTTTATTTTGTTCTGATCGTAGAGGAAGTGGATTTCTAAACGGACGGAAGCTCGGGGGGGGGGGGGGGGGGGGGAGGGGAGGGGGGAACACGTACGTTTTTTTTTTTTGGGGGGGGGGCACGTTTTTTTGTTAAACCTCGATACCTCTATCTTTTATTCATGTACGTCAGCATAGATTGTATGTGTTGTTCTACCGATTCACTCAATTTTGCAAAACTTCCTTGCGACTGTCACTTAACGAGTTCGATTCACTCGATATCTCGGCTGGAAAAAACAAGAAAAACAAACACACGAACGAACAAACAAACAAACAAAAAACGATGAAACGAAGGCCACACCGAGCGCATGCTTGTCTCCGCAGTAGAGCTCCGAGTTCGCACTTCAGGTGTTGTGGGTTTGAATCCTGCTAGCTAGCAACCCCCACATTAATCATTGCTTTTTTTTTCTGCTGATCTTAAGCTTCTTGTCGTCCTGGTCATCAAATCATCATGCTAAAAGCCCCCCCCCCCCCCCCCCCCCACCCCCCCCCCCCCCCCCCACCCCCCACCCACCCACCACCACCACCACATCACCTCCACCTCATCTTATTCACTCCCACTTCACCCCACCCCCCCCCCCCCCCCCCCCCCCCTCCCAGTCTTTTCCACCCACCTCCACTTTCACGGGACAGTTGTCTCCGTCTTACACGTGACCTAAGACGGACGTGAGACCTGTGTGGAGCCCAGGGGCCATTCCTGACCGGACCATCAGCGTCAGTATCAACCACCGACGCCAGAACCGTGTCTCAAGGTGCTTGCAGTTCTTGATGCTGGCTGCCAGCGTCTCATACACTCGCAAGCAGGACACGTTTTTCGTCCATCCTGCTCGCGCGTTTTCCGTAGTTTGTAAGTCTCGCCCAGGACGATAACCTCGCATACTGTTTTTAGTTCATGTTTGTCAAAGTAAAGAAACAAAATGTGGCGGTACAGGTTTTTCGCGGGTTCCGTACAATTTTGTTCGTCGACATGTTTCCTCCTGATTGACCTACACGCCATCTTCTCTTGGTCTTCCGCTGAGTTATAAAGAGTAGCGGCCCTTTGTTCGATCGTGCTCAGTTCTCTCTGGTGCAGAGGCTGGCGTGAAACGTGCACACACACACACACCCCTTTTCCCGAGCACTGCGATGCCTGAATTCTACCCCCCCCCCCCCCCCCCCCACACACACACACACACACACACACACACAAACACACTCCTTCCCCACCCCAACTTGAAAACCGAACAAACAAACAGACAAGCAACCATAGCTGATGCACGGTTTCACAAGGTGCAGCTCAGACGCAGATAGCCCTCGAGCTTGCACACGCAGCTAGCCACACAGCCCCCCCCCCCCCCTTCCCCCCTTCCCCCTCCACCCACACACACACACACACACACACAACACACACACACACACACACGAACGAACGAAAATCTCACTTTGAGTCTAAAGCCGTGTGCACCCGACTCACGACTTTCGACGCTCGTCCGTCAGCGAAGCCCCTAATAAGCCACAAAAAAAAAAACAAAAAAAAACAAAGAGCAACTCACCTTTCACGTCCAGTCGCACACGAGCCAGCAGGGTCCACCAGACAGCGGCAGCGGCCAGACGCAGGTTGTGGGCGTCGCCCGAGCCGACCAGCACCCTGACCAGGGAATCCACAGCCCCTCGCCTCAGCAGCCTATCCAGCAGCTGGCGGACCTCGTCTTCTGGGGCCTCCTCTGTCAACGTACATGTATGTCATCGTCCACCTCATCGTCGTCGGCTTCGTGGTGGTGGTGAGTGTTGTGGTGGTTTTCGTCGTCATCTGAGCCTTTGTCGTCGTCGTCATGACCGTCGTCGTTGTTATCATCGTCGTCGTCGTCATTATCGTAGTCGCCGTCATTATCGTCGTCGTTGTCGTCATAATCGCAGTCGTGTTATCATCGTCGTCGTCAAGGTCGTCGTCGTCGTCGTCGTCATCATCATCGTCGTCGTCGTCGTCGTCGTCATTATCGACATTGCCGTGATCGTCATCATCCTAACCGACATCACCTCAGTCGGCTTCATCGTCACTGACATCATCTTCACCACCGCCGTTACAGTCGTTATCAACGGCAAAATTTCTCTCGGCCAAACTACAGCGAGTGGCGATCGACGAGGTCACCATCTTTTAGGATCGTCCTCTCTATTATCATCGTCATCATCATCACCAGCACCTTCATCTGTTCCTCGTTTCGTCTTCCCTTTCCAGACCCGTTCACCTGGAAGCTTCTACTGTGTGTATTTTTTTTTTTTTTTCAGCAGAAATGAGCGTGTTTTCCACAAAGGGTGTGTACAAACTTCCAAATTTCTGTATGAGCTGGAGGAGGGGGGGGGGGGGGGGGGGTCATTTCATTCCTTCCTGCATCACACCGCTGAGCTTTTTCCAGGCAGCAAGCCACCTGATCTGTATTGATTGTAGATTTCTTTCTAACACAAATTACTTTCAAACCTGTATCACCAGCATATTTTGACACAGTCTTTTTTTTTTTTCTTTTTTTTTTTTTTTTTTGCCCTGATGTTTCATGCAGTCGAAGATGCACACACAGCCTGACGCGCGCGGAAGTTAGCAAGAGTTGTCCGCTCTTCGGTCAAAGCCTTCCTTCCCCGTCCCCCCTCCCCTCCTCTCCCTCTCCCCCCCCCCCCCCCCCCCCCCCCCCCCCCCCTCCCTCCCCCCTCCCGCTCCCCCCCCCCTCCCCCCCCTCCCGTCCCCTCTCCCTCCGCCAAAATGACATTCCGCGAGTGCAGGTAATTTCAAGAATTTCGTCGCGAGAAAGTTTTTCTTCCGACGTAGCCTATTCGTCGTATTTTCGCCAAAACATTTTTCGTACCCATACGGCGAAATCGTGTGGGTAAAAGAGGTAGCTACTTTTTTTTTTTTTTTTTTGGTCTTCCTCTCTCGGCTAGCCACCCCGAGCTTCACTGCCGACGAGATCTTCGCGCCGTGTGAAAACGTTTTCTGGTTTGTTTGTTTGTTTGCGTGTTTGTCCGTTTATTATTTTTTTTTTTATTACCCATCCAACCCGTTACGTAGCTACATTCCGTCTTTGATCAAAAACCGTCCTAGTCCAGGGCCACCCCCTTCAACTGCCTCGATCCGTGTCCTGAAAGCTGGACTCGGAACGCTGGAAACGGGTTCCAGTACCGAATCAGCTATCGTCCGGGGGATACCCGGGGTGGCGTCCCTTTATTTACCTTTATAAACGAAGGACGGGTGTGGGGGTTCTGGCCGATGAACGCTGAAGTGCCAGTTTGGTCAGCAACAACAATAGCAGAAAGAAAATACAAAAGAAAAAAAAAAAAAAAAAAGGATAAGAAAAGAAAAAAAAAAAAAGAAAAAAAAAAAGAAAGAAAGAAAGAAAGAAAGAAAGAAAGAAGAAAGAAATAAAGAAAAAGAAAAGAAGAAAGAAGAAAAAGAAAGAAAGAAAGAAAAAAGAAAGAAAGAAGAAAGAAGAAGAAAGAAAGAATGAAAGAAAAAAGAAAGAAGAAGATGATGATTTGATGCAGACATAGAATACGAAATGGAAACCACGTACCGTCTACTTGTATTTCTCGTTTATTTTCTTTATGGTGGTCGGCTGTGTGTGTGTGTGTGTGTGTGTGTGTGTGTGTGTGTGTGTGTGTGTGTTCTTCCTGGGACGTAACATGTGTGTGTGTGCGTGTGTGCGTGCGCGTGCGCGCGCGCGCGCGAGTATGCCTGCGTGTATGCATCGATTACAGCGAGTTCTTCCAAACCGAGTGTTTTAGTTGTGGACCTTCGTCCCATCCCCTCCAGCCTTTCAATGCTCTCTCAATCCCCTCCCCACCACCCATCTCCGCCCCTCTCCCCCCCCCCCCCCACCCCCTGCATCCCCAGTGCTCCCTTCTATCCCCCACTCACTCACCTACCCTTCCTCACCCCCCCCCCCCCCCCCCCCCCCCCACACACACACACACACACAGACTTCCTTACACGAATACGCGCGCGTGCGCGCACACCGACCTGCATTAATTTCCTGCAAACAGTCTGTGGCGTTCAGGGCTCTCCGTCTGTCCTCCTTCTCACTGGGTCTCTGTGAAGCGAAAGAAAACAAAACGACACGTCTGTGCGATGTCTCAAACAAAAAAAAAAAGCAAATTCATAAGAGTTAAACAGCTTGGTTGGATGACTGAAAGCGAGAGAGAGAATGAGAGGGGGGGGGGGGGGGGGGGGGGGGGAGAGGAAAGAGGGAAACGACAGAGAGAGACAGACAGACAGACAGACAGACAAACAGAGACATAGAAGGCTCTCCTGGCCAGACAGATACCGATCAACGATCCAGAGCGACGCCGAGTCAAACCAATTCAACCACTGTCAACCGTTTTGGTTAAAATTAATTAAAAAAAAAAAAAAAACAGAAGAAAAGAAGAAATGGGAAAAAAAAAAAAAAAAAAAAAAGGGGGGGGGGGGGGGGGTCTAGGTTATAATTCATAGGCGACGGGTACTGCCAGAACCTCCAAGAAAAGGCCCATGAGGGTGGCGCTCGGGCAGAGTTTTTTTTCTTCTTTTTTCTTTGAAGATGTTCCAGTCCCTGACGACGATGCAGGGATAGGAGGAGAACAAGTAGTTTGCCGTGCGGCAGGAGGAGGATCCTGCCGATACTGCTGGTCAGGTCCTCCTGGCTTTGACCCCCGTGTGACTGCCGGACACTCATTGCTGCAGCATGCAATTAGCACAGGTAGGGGGAAAAAAAAAAAACTATGGCTGCAAGGAAATGGTCCCCTGCCAATTCGTGTGACATAACAAAGGTTCACTTCCGTAAGTAAGTGATCCAGATGCGTGCACGGAAAAAAAATGGGTGATCGTGTGATGTAAGCGCCATATCCCACCTGTACCCCCCCCACCCCCCACCCTCCCCCCAAACCCCTCCCTCGCCTCGGCGACCCAGCCTCACCCCGCAACCCCACTCCCCCCTGTTTTTGAGAAAGAACACACCGAAATGTCGGGGAAATGTGTGTGTGACCTGAAGCTACACGAAAAGGTGTGTAACGCAGTAGCCCCTGGCAATCCCGTATTAAGGAGGCAACGATATCCAAATGTACCCCTGTGGACTCTTTTGCCAGAAATTCAAACCCAAAATTTGCTATCTCAAAGCAGGCAGATCCAAGACCCACACCCGCCAGATTGAGAAAAGTTGCTTTCCCGTACTTCATGCAGAAGATCACGTCCAATGGCAAATGAGGACATTGCCGTTAAAAAAAAAAATACTCAAGAACGGAAGACAGACACGAGTCAGAAACACACTCGGCACAGAAGACCCGATGATTCAGACCGACAAAGAGACAGACAGACAGGAGTCAGAAACACACTCAGGGCAAAAGACCGATGATTCAGGACAAGACAAAGAGGACACACAGACACGAGTCAGAAAAGAGACACACAGACAGAGTCAAAAGACCGATGATTAAGACAGACAAAGAGAAAGACACAGACAGAGCAATGCTTGGTACAGCGCCCTCACCGAACAGCAGATAATGTCTCTAAGGGCGATCAGCAAGGCGCGGCACCAGCACACGGTTGCGTCCTCTGGCTGGAGCGGGCACGCCCTCGTTGGTCGTTTGGTTGGCTGCCAACGTCTGAAATAATTAGATAAATAAATAAACAAATACACGCACGCACGCAAGCATACACACACGCGCGCACGCGTACGCGCGCGCACACACACACACATGCGCGCGCACACACACACACACACACACACACACACACACACACACACACACACACACACACACACGCCAACGCGCGATAGAGAGACAGAGACACAGAGAGAGAGACAGAGAGAGAGAGAGAGAGAGAGACAGACAGACAGACAGACAGAGAGCTTGCGCGAGTCAGCATTGCATAGAAGCATGGTGTACTATTACTGTGATATGTCCATCCTCCTCTCCCTCTTCATTCTGACTATCTCCACAGAGAGAGAGAGAGAGAGAGAGAGAGAGAGAGAGAGAGAGAGAGAGAGAGAGAGAGAGAGACAGACAGACAGACAGACAGAGACACAGACAGAGAGAGAGAGAGAGAGAGAGAGAGAGGAGAGGAGGAGAGAGAGAGAGATGAGAGAGGGAGAGAGAGAGAGGGGAGGGAGAGGGAGAGAGAGGAGAGAGAGAGGGATGGGGGGGAGAGAGAGAGAGAGAGAGAGAGAGAGAGAGAGAGAGAGAGAGAGAGAGACAGACAGACAGAAGACAGACAGACAGACAGACAAACAAACAGAGAGACAGAGACAGAGACCTCACACCAAAGTCACTAATCACTAATCACCCACCACGCCCCAAAAACCACCACAACAGACGTCGTCCACGTCACTCACCTCTCCGTCCCTGCCAGGACCTCCGCGGCCGCCGCCTCCTCCTCCTCCTCTCTCCCCCACTTCCCCCGTTCTCCCTCAGCTCGGGCAGCAGGTCCAGGTGGTGAAAGTCATCCTTCTCCATCAGCAACAGCTGGCTCTGGTGCGGGTCGTCCTCTCCCTGACCTCCCGGGCGGACCGCATGGCCCTGGCGTGCAGGCTCACCGGCCTCTCCTCGCCCGGGTCCATGGGCCGGAAGACGAACCGCAAGGGCAGGCTGGTGGGCCTCTTGGGTCGGTCCAGGTTCAGCTGAACCCGCGTCCTTCCGGACGGTCGAATCAGCGGTTTGGTTCGGTTAGGGGGCAACATCGGGAACGATGCCGAGACCGTCTGGCGGGAGTGTGTTCGTTTCTTTCGAGGCCTGACTGGAGCTGTGGAAGGTTGTCGCTGAGCTTGAAGCGTGGGAGTGAGCGGTAGGACGTGGCGTTCTGGTGCCTCCCAGGGATTCCAACGGGCTCGCTGTCGTGGGGGATGTGAACGCCCCGTGTGTGCGGAAGGGCGTCGTTTGGGAAACATCCTGACAGGTGTTCACATTGCGTGATCTCGTCCGTGTCTTCCGAGCGGAAGTTTGTCCACGAGTTTTCTGTGTTTCTGAAGAAGAAGGAATGGCTCTCGGGGACACTGTGTGTATTGTAGATTGAAGTGGGAAGGACCGCCGTGTCGTAACAAGCCTTTGGGGTCGTGGTTTCATGTGGAAAGTAAAGTCGTTCAGGGTTTCAACTCCCTCTGGTGGCCTGTCATGTTTGTGACCGAAATAGAATACCCCATTAGTGTCTTCGGTGCATTTGCATTCATACTGTGTGGATTTCCAAGTGAGGGTGGTTTTCGCTGTCATTTTCCGTCCTAGGTGGCCGTTCTCTGTTCTGCTCTTGTGCTGCCGTAGGGGCTGTCAAGTTTGGCTCTATCTTGTTCTGATCCATCTCGTTCGGTTCTTCATTTGGCTGGATCCCCTCTTCTCTGTCACCCTCTTTGTCAACCTCCTCACAGCATGCTGTTGTCGTTTCTCGGTTTTCTCTGGCGCTCACGTCAACTCTGTCTGGACCGTGTTCTGCCCTGCCTTTGAGGAGATTTGGGGCTGGTAACACTGTGCCGCGTTCCGTTTCTCCTTCATGCCTTTCTGTTGGAAAGACAGTTCCTGTCGGAGCTTGTCTTTGAGGTCGTTCTCCGGGTCTTCTGTCGTTTCATCTTCCTTATTTTCCGAAGATGATTTTGACGATAAGGTGAGCAGTGTGATTTTAAACGGTCCGCGCTGTCACAGTTCCCGGTTCTGTTCCCGGCATCCTCAGAGCTGCTGTCATCTGGAGTGACCGAGCTGAGGGTTGACCAGGAAGCAGGCAGTGAGGAACTTCTCCGGCGACTGATGACTACTGCAGGGCTCGTGGACAGACGAGAACGTTTGGAAGGCGGTGAATAGGGAGATCCATCTGCACAGCTCTCCACAGCTCTGTGTCTTGACCTCAGGACTCCAGGAGGGTATTTCAGACTGATTCCATCCCCTGCCGCAAAAGACACATGCCTTCCTGACGATGAACGCCTCGACATCATGCTTGCGGGACGTTTAGACGGGCGACCACACTTCAGATTAACCGCAACTCTCGCAGCGGCGTCATGTTGAAAGCCGGTTTTCACGCTCGGGTGTTCGTGGACAGGTTCTTCGTCTCTCTCCCATCGAAGGCGTCAGCTCTTGATCGGCTCTTGCCCAGACCCCAGCTAGTCCTCGACATGCGGTACGGCTACCCCACGCCGCACCAGCGTGTGCTGTTGCAGAAACAGGGGCCACCTTTGACTTGGACCTGGCAGGTCTGGTCCTGGTTCTCCAGTCCATGCCGCTGCCAGTGACGTCTCCTCTGGCTGAGCAGCAGTTGCAAGGATACCAGCCGTCATCCACGCCGTCACTTCCCGGGGAATGGTAACGTCTCAACAGTCTCTCCGCGTCGGCAGGAGACAGAGGTATCAGCCAGCACTCTTCCTCCCAGCTGGACAGGCACTGCAGCCTCGCTACGTCTTTCCGGATCTTGGTCAGGTGCTTCCGGTTTCTTCTCCTTCGCCGCCTTCATCAGTTCTTTGGTCTTCTGCCACGAGGCCATTTTCGACTGGTGGGGTTTTCTCTCCCGGAGGGACATTTTCGGTGCTGTTCTCGCTCCGTCCTTGGTCTCAGCTCGGTTGCCAGCTGTTCCGGTTTGCAGGTAGGTTAGATGATGATGACCTCTTGAGCGTTTTGTCATTTGAGCAATATGTTGGGTTTTTTTTTCGTTTGGTGATGGGTTTAATTTCGGGTCTTCATTTCAAATTTGCTGGGTTACTGGATAAAGCGCCTGAAATAACAAACCATTAATACAAAATGATTCACAGAAATATCGACAAAATCCTTTACGTTAATGGCTGCATACAATTCTCTCCTAAAAGACAAATTTCCTTGTGTTTAAGTCACCGTGACTCAGTGTTACCTGTAGAATCAGCAGAGAAGTGGAGTGGGGGGGGGGGGGGGGGGGGGGGGGGGACTCCGGTAAAGAATCCGTCCTTAAATGCATCGCAAAAAAAAATACATCCAAAACGTTTGCAAAAGCTTTGGGGCGAGGAGAAGAGAGAGACTGAACGGCCCATAGCTAATTTTCAAATTTCTCTCTAATGGCGGTTGTGAACCAATAAATCCTCTTCACAAGTTTCGACAGATGCCACGAGTCTGGTCTCATCAATTGTTTTGACAATGACATGACTCCATTCCAGAGTGCATTCTCAAGGCCTGACCACTTTGTTGGTTTAACACGTAAGCCAGTTGTTTCATCGCTTCGTCCACGAACCCCTCTTTAATTCAAACACTATTGTAACACTATATCTTGATTATATATACAAACTGTTTTGAGGATGCTCACAAGATTTACAATGGACAGCAAAAAAGAACAGAAATCATCAACGTTTCAGTCATAGACCGTTTTCAGGACTGATGGCATCACATTTTGATATGACATCAAGTTTGATGTGAAGAGGGTCTAGGACCGAAACGTTGATGTTTTCTGGATTTTTCTCCTCTATTGTGAATCTTGTGAGCATCCTAAAAAAAAAAGATAGTTCGTATCTGTGAAATAGATCAACATTCAAAAATCATTTTTATTATACTGATTATATGTTTATTCATCCGTAAACGCCATCTATTACGGCGTAATGAGTAAACAGAAGTCGTGCGGTGCATATGGATTTGTCCAAATGCAGTAAACCTAATGCCTCCTGGAACAAACTAGAACAGATATACATGGAAAAGACACACCACCTTTGCTATCCCATTTCAGGGGAGAGAACCACGACCCAAGGCTTTCCCAGCCTCCCACTGGAATGCAAGTGAAAGGCATTCAGTTAAAAAAAAAAAAAAAAATCCGAGGCAAGATACGCGTGCCATCCTAATATGTCGTTTGTGTCTGTGAGTGATTGATTTTGCTCTCAGCAACAAAGCTGCAGCGACTGTGGAAGCACCGACAGAGATACACGTACAATTCTCCCTCCCTCCCCCCCCCCCCCCCCTTCACATCCTCCTTAATCCTTAATTCGGGGGGGGGGGGGGGGGGGGGGGGGGGGGGGGGAGGGAGACAGACAGAGAGGTGCAGAGGGTGAAGATGTGAATGGAGCGAATGAAGAAACACCGTGGGTATCCATTTCTTTGAACAGCTTAAATGCACAAAAATATTTCCGTAAGGGAAGCTTTAAACAGTACTTTTGATAACAGAAATGTAACTCGAATCTTCTCTGACCTGTTGTGGGATGGCCTCTTGCAAGATCTGACGTTTAAAAATGCAGTTTAGCCGTTTCTGGTGTCTGCGCCTACAGGTCAAACTATTCTCTGGATCACATAAGTGACAACCTAGAAATAGAAAGGCTCGACCAATCATCAAAAGCCGAATGCGCAGTTCCTACTGGGGAGAGCTAAAACTGCTGTTTTGGCAAATGTCCTCAAGATTGCTCCCCCTTTCCACGAAGGATCAAATCTTTATGGCAAAAATCTTGTCCACAAGAATCCTGGGAAAAAAAAAAAAAAAAAAAAACAGAACTTGCAGATTGATGAAACTTCACCAAGTCTGTCTCAATGTTGAATGGAAAGTAGTAAGAACCTTATGTGTGTGTGTGTGTGGGGGGGGGGGGGGGGGGGGGGGGGGAACAAAGGGGAGAGGAGGGGGTGACAAAAGGCAATTCTTGCCAAGAAAGACTTCGGTTTGTCACCCTTTTTCTCTTAAGCCTGTTGTGCCCCAGTGCGGAGCTTCACCAGGTCACAGGATTGCCTGGACGAATAAGCAGCCCCGGACCGATGGCGGTGTTCTTGGGGGGGGGGGGGGGGGGGGGGGGGGGGGAGGTCAGCAAATGGCACTGCTGTCCTCTCGAAGTGCCCCAGGGGGTCCGCACGGTAACAATACGAGGTTAAGACGCGCATTCAAACCTCCAGCCTCCTGTGGTCACAGGGTAGGTCGTTGGGCCATGAGCTAAGGGTAGGGTAACCCTGACAGAAACCCAGAAGGTTGAAGACAGCGGGTAGCAGGTCAGAGTGCACCTTGTAACAAACCATGGTGCCATGCATAATTCGCCGCTATGACCAGCCCGACTTGAGCACAACAACAATACTCGCACAGCATTCCTGATGTAGGCTATTGCTGAATCAGACTTTCATCTTCGATGGAATGAAGAAAATAAACTTTCTTAAAGCTACTGGGAGGAAGAAAAAAAAAAGATTCCCCGCCACCGACTATAACAACTAACGGAATGAAAGTGTGGGAACTTTTTGCAAAGATAATGTTGTCACTGAAAGAGAATTATACAGAAGCTTTTCTGTTTTATTTTCTGACTTTGGTTCAAGGTAGCTGGAGAATGGGGGTGAGGGCCATGTTGCATCCTCTCCCATATCACCACAGAAACTAGTGATCGACCTCTTAAAGGCTTCTATCTATCTTTGACGGGGGGGAGGGGGGGGGGGGGGGGGGGGGGGGGGGACATGAAAGTCTGCTCAGACAAACGTTACCAGGCTTCTCCAAGATGTCTATTAAAATAACTGAAAATTTTCATTTATTTCAGAATACTGAATAAAACTGAGGAGAGACTCGGTGAGGTTTAAAGCACTGAGAGAGAGAGAGAGACAGAGAGAGAGAGAGGGGGGGGGGGGGGGAGAGAGGGGGGGGGGGGGGGGGTAGACTGTTGTCTGAATTGGTGTGCTGACTTCACAGTAAATATAACCGACTTTTTTTTTTTCTTTTCGCCCCTCTTAACCGTATTCCCTGGCGAGTTGGAACAACATCATATCGGACAGTGTCCTGATGTATGATCGTGAATAACTGAGTGACCGAGAGAGAGAGAGAGAGAGAGAGAGAGGGAGAGAGAGAGAGAGAGAGAGAGAGAGAGAGAGAGAGAGAGAGAGACAGGACAGACAGACAGACAGACAGACAGACAGACAGACAGTGAGAGAGAGAGAGAGAGAGAGACAAACAGACAGACAGACAGAGAGAGGGGGAGGAGAAGAGAAGGAGGAGCAGCAGCACTAGTTGTAGTAAAATATGAGAGAGAGAGAGAGAGACAGACAGGGCAGACAGGCAGAGACAGAGAATGAGACAGAGAATGAGAGAGAGAGAGACAGAGACGAAGAGAGAGAGAGAGAGAGAGAGAGAGAGAGAGAGAGAGAGAGAGAGAGCAACCGACCGACCGACCGACCGACGGAGACGGACCGACAGAGAGACTGACAGACAGCTAACGAAATACCGTACAATGTAGTGGATCTAGAGAGAGCGTTTAAAAATACTGACCACAGTAGACTGCCATTAATGTGGACTAGTGACTGTAACGATGGACAGCGATCTTGCTGTGAGCATAATTGAATTATGTGTGTGTGTGTGTGTGTGCGTGTGTGTGTGGTGTGTGTGTGTGTGTGAGAGAGAGAGAGAGAGAGAGAGAGAGAGAGAGGAGAGAGAGAGAGAGAGAGAGAGAGAGAGAGAGAGAGGAGAGTGAGGGAGACAGAGAGAGAGGGGGGGGGAGGAGGAGAGAGAGAGAGAGAGAGAGAGAGAGAGAGAGAGAGAGAGTGCGTGTGTTGTGTGTGTGTGTGTGTGTGTGTCTTGGGGGGGGGGGGGGGGGGGGGGGGGGAGCCTACCAGTACTCACTGAATACATCTGTCTAGCCACGTGATCTGACCTGTTCACAAGAACAGAACTGTCGTCAGTAGCATGTTGGTTTCGGTCGGTTGTTACGCCGATTGTCGCAGGCTGTCGCCTGTTGTCACCGGCTGTCAATTCTCACTGACCCATCTAGCACTGGATACGAACACGGAGACCTCAAACTCTAGGCTTGAAGGAGAAAGCGTTCACAACGGTTTCGTCTGTCCATCACTTAAGGCAAACGATTGTGACACATCCTTACTGAGTATATTGATGTATTGTAGAGAAAGTTATTGACAACCGTATGGGGGTGGGGTGGAGGTCTTTCTTTAAAAAAAAAAAAAAAAAAAAAAAAAAAAAAGGTGTTGTGTGTGTGTGTGTGTGTGTGTGTGTGTGTGTGTGGGGGGGGGGCTACAGATGGAAGGAGGGTGGAAGAGGGTGGGGTCAGAACAGAATAACCAAACCCCTGATTAGAGAGTTCTGTTTAGCAACTGAAGATTCTCTTAAACATAGAACATCATTACATGCACAGAAAAAACAACATCAACAACAACAACAACAACAACAACGGTGGTATATGATTCAGAAAAGACTTCGGCAAAAAAACTGCAGTGAGAGGGCCTCCTATCCCTTGCGCCTCCTTTCCCTGTGCAGTTTCTTTCACATCCCCTCAAGGTTCGTGGTGGTTCATGGTGTGTTCACCAACAGGCACCATCCATAGACATTCATTTCACTTCATGGGATAGCTATCCCTTAACACTCATTTATCTGACTGTGTAGTCGATCGGTCTTTCTTTGCCCACACCATCTTGGAAAACTACCACAATCTATCTGCAAAGTTCTCTATCCTCCGTCAGTGACGTCATTTTTCAAGACCAGACGAGGCCAGTGTCGCTCGGGTTGACGCGAAAAGTCAGCAGGGATAGACCGCTGTGATGGATGTGCCGTGGGAAAAAAAAAAATGCCATGCTCTTGGCAAAACAAACACACACACACACACACACTGAATGTCGAAAAAGGAAAACCGCAAGCTCAGAAACTGTCCTCCTCACATAAAGCTTTTCAACTCTTGAGCTGAACAGTGAAATGAAACGCGGCCACAGTCAACAAATCTTGCGTTCAAAAAACCATGCTTTTGCAAAGATTTCCCAAGCTCTGCTGACGCTATGAGGAGTTTGTGAGGACGGCTTTGTCCATCGTTCGGACGGGACTGATCGTGTAGCTGTTCAAGCCAAGCAGCAAAACTACGCCAAGATTTCCTTCCTCACCATCACTGATCTGTGTCCTCAGATCCTCCCTTAAGGGCCTCATTGCTTCGACAATGACGTAAGACTGCAATCGAAAGGAATCTGAAGCGGATTCTACGTTGCACATACCTTTTGTTTTCATTCTGTCATTTGTTATTCTTGCATATCTTGCAGCGCGATTTGCCGAGTTCTGTCATCTTCCGGGCGATTGGTGTTTGTCGCCTGTTGCGTCAAGGAAGGGAAAAAATCTACGTCACAACCTAACATCCGCAAGGGCAGTCGAGGGATTCATATTTCCGCCACCAAACGACGCTGCAGCAGTAAACAGCAGCCCCTTCTTTCGTCCGCCTTCCATCTTTACCTCCCCTGTCCCCCACCCCCTTCTCCCCCCACGTCAAACCAGCACCACGGCAAGGACCCCCCCTGGCTGGTCAGTTCGTTTGTGCTCTCCCCTGCTTTCGTGTTGCCACAAGGTGATCCTATCGTCTGACATCACGATCAGGAGGTGTCTGCTCCACAAAACACACACACACACACACACACACGGGGGAACTTTCCGACAAAAAAAGAAAAGAAGAAATGACTCAACGGACCTTGAAAGACTGATCATAGACACTTACCTGTCAGTACGGTGAACGGGCACGCTAAATGAACTTTCAACGCCGGTTCAGATGACTGGGGTAAGGCAGGAACACACCAGTTGCAGCCAGGAATCTCTCTGCCGGTCGACCACAAGCCGCTAAACCAAACAGATCAACCGCGTTTTCATTTCACGTTTTGTGCGGCTGACTTGGGCTCACAGGAGAAGGTGTGGGTTTGCCCCTTTCTCTGAGAAGAGTACCGGGAGGGGAGGAGGGTGCGAGTGCGGTTTCTGTGAATTCTGTTCAAAACTCACGTCACGGATTGCAACGTGCGGTGTAGGTTTTGAGTTGCCCGTCCTTACGATTTATCCCCCCCGAGGGAAATTTTGACTGGCATCATCCAAATCTACGTACCAGGATGTGCAAGAATTACTGCTTCCACGCCCCCCCCCCCCCTCTCTCTCTCTCTCTCTCTCTCTCTCTCTCTCTCTAACACACACACAAATATACAATTATTCAGATGATGACAGTGAAGAGAAGTGTACACTTGTGAGCATGCACGGAACTCAAAAGACCACACTTCTCAGACGCAAGACAAGTGCTCTCTGATGTCTAAATGCACGGTTTATCGTGTGAGCTTTTGACTAAGTCTTCGACGACGCCGTGTAGAAGGAGGCTGCCCCGCTTGCTGAGAGGACAGATTTTGCAGTTGAGTTCTGAGCAGGGAGAGATGCTGGGTGACTTAGATGTGGTGATTTGGTTCAGTTTGGAATGTACCACTAGCTCTTTTTCACAGTGTGTGGGTTTTCCTTTTTTTTATGCCTGAGAGTAATCGTGGGGTTGGTCTCAAAAGCAGGTTTATGACCTTCTACAGTGTGCCAGCTAGACTTACGAATCCTGCAAATGGGAAGTGTGTTAGGGTGGAAGAGGAGGTAGGCCCGGATCTGTCTGTTTGTGTGGAGGGTTGACTTTCAAGGCAGTTCATTGTTTTGGACACAGCTGAGGTGCGACTAAGTGTATCATTAATAACGGTGGTGGGATATTCACGGCGTGTGAAAAAGAAATATTTTGGCTGCTTGCAATGTGGACTCTTCTTCGTCAGAGTCTTCGCAGGTGGAGGCCCCTAGTATGGAATGGAATAAAAGTATGGAATGCTGTGGGGGGGTTTTGAATAGGTGTTGGGAGGATGTGCATTCCAAGTCTGAATATAAATCTGTGGGATTTGCAGCTTTGCTTCGGTATCTTTGAGGCTGATGGTAGTTAAAGAAGATATACCACAGAGGTTTTCCGAGGCAGACAGCGATTACAGAAGCTTTACAATAAAAGTCTTTGAGAGAAGTACAAATTACAGTAGATTTACTACATAAGATTTTGAGGTAAGAATATAGATTACAGCCGATTCATTGCAGAGGTCTCTTAAGGCAGGAAAACGATTACGGTGGCTTTACTTCAAAGGTCTTTGAGGCTGGTAATGGTAACAGTAACTTAACGACCAAGATCTTTGAGGTAGATGGTGATTATAGATGTTTACTTTCGAGGTATTTGAGGTAAGCAGTGATTGCAGTAGTTTTTCTACCGTTATCTCTGGGGTAGGTTGTGGTTACAACAGCTGCACTAACGGGGTCTTTATGGTATGGAGTGATTAGAGATGCTTTATACAGGGGCCTTTGAGATAAGTCATGTTAAAAGACGCTTTACTGATGTCTTTGTAGTAGGTACTGACCACAAAAGTGTGCTTTTCTACCGAGGTCTTTAAGTAGCTAGAAACAATCGACACTCTACTGCTGAGGTATTTGGTGTGGGTAATGATTGTCTACGTTTTACTTATGAAGCCTTTGAGGTAGCCACTAATCACAGAAGCTTTACTTATTAGCTGAGGTCTTTAAAAATAGGTAGAAATTATGGACGCTTCGCTACTGGGGCGATGGATTAGGTAGTGAAATATAGGCGCTTTACTATTGAGGTCTATAAGAAAGATAGAGATCAAAGATGCTTTATTACTGATGTCTTAGCAATTATAGACGGTTTACTTCAGAGGTCTTTGAGGTAGGTAGCGATCATAGCCGCATAGTATCCTTTTCCATGCTTCCCGGGTCTTCCATGACCCAGTGACTCAATAAAAACATCATATCTTATGAACGGATAGAGCTATGCTCACGAAATCTTAGGAGTTTTTCAAAGATCTTAACAGCCGTTGGTCACAGGAATTTCATGTATGGACACAATCAATTATCAGCGTAATTAGTCGCGGTTCTCCCCGGGACCTATACATTCTAATGGGTCGCACATGACCCACGCCATCGGGTGACGAATAAGTTGCTGAACTGCCCTATTTCCGTGTGGGGTCTTACAAGACCCACGCGATCGGAATAGGGATAAGCGACTGGAAAAGCCTCTACAAAATGTGTGGGTCTTGGGCGACCCGCACGATCGCATTGTGTGGTCAAAAAACGTCATCCGGTAAAGGTTAATACTGAAGTATATGGCGTAGGTGGTGATTAAAGACGCTTTGCTACTCGGATTTGTGAGATAGGTAATCATTATAGATGTTTTACTACTGAAGTTTTTGTGGTAGATAGTGATTAAAGGCTGTTTACTACTGAGATCATAGAGGTAGGCCTTGACTATAGATTCTCTTTGAGGTAGATGGTTATAACAGTAGCTTTATTATAAGGACCTTTAGAGATACGTCGTCGTCACAGTGGTCTGCGGGGAAGGCTGTGATTAAAGTAGCTTCGCTAGAGGTCTTTTGATGTATGGAGTGATTTCAATATCTTTACAACTGAGGTTTATGGGTTAGGTAATGGTTCTGATAGCTTTTCCATGGAGTCCTTGAAGTGGTTGATTAAAGTTGCATTACAACTGAGTATCTGATCTTGGAAATGATTAGAGCTGTTTTAGCAAAAAAGACGTTTAAGGCAGGTAACAATTACAAAAGCTTTATTTACTAGAAAGGTATATGAAGCAGATAGTGATTAGAGTAGCTTTACTAAGGTAATAATTACAACAGCTTTATTTACTAGAAAGGTATATGAGGTAGATAGTGATTAGAGTAGCTTTACTAAGGTAATAATTACAACAGCTTTATTTACTAGAAAGGTATATGAAGTAGATAGTGATTCGAGTAGCTTTACTACAGGTCTTTGAGGTTCGTAGATAACATTGTAGCTTTCACGAAGACCTTTCGTACGTAGTCATAACAACAACTGTACTAGCTTTACGATAAAGATAGTAGAGGTAGAAAGTGATTACAGTAGCTTTACTACAGGTCTTTACTTTACTACAGGCAGCGATTAAAAGATCTCTGAGGTAATGATTACAGGAGCTTTGCTACAGGTGTCTGATTTTCATTACAGTGGCTTCACTACAGTGTCTCTGAGGTAGCTTGTCAGATTTTTTATTTCTTTTTCTGTTTTTTTTTTTGTGTGTGTATGTTTTGTTTGTTTGTTTTTTTAAGTACACAGCTGCTTTACTAAAGTGGGCCTTGTGGTAGGTGCTGATAACAACAGCTTTACAACAGGCGTCTTTGAGGAAGATCGGTAGGCCTACTACAATAGCTTTGTTCCAGGGGGCTTTTGTGTAGTTATTACAGCACCTCACTACAGATGGCTTGGAAGGAAGTGGCCGTGCTTTAGACTTTTCGAGGTAGGTAATAATCAAACTAGCTTTAACACAGAGGGTTCGAAGTAGATGCCGATGACAGCAGCTTTCCTACAGAGAGCCTCCAGGTAGGTAGCTATAACAGTAGCTTTACTACAGAGAGTTTTGAAGCAAACATGATCACAATAGCTTTACTGATGGTATTCGAGGCAGGCGGTGAGAAGTGTAGCTCTATGACAGAAGTCTTTTGGAGGTAGAAAGTGATTTTACTAAGAGCTTTACTGCAAAAACCTTTGCAGTAAGTAATGGTTATAGCAGCCTTGCTGCTGAAGTGTTCTAGGTAGGTAGCCAACGAAAAAAAAAAGAAAAAAAAGAAACAGCTTGAGTACAGCGGTCTTTGAGGTAGATAGCGATTACAGACTGTTTACTATCGAGGTCTTTGAGGTAGGTATTGACTACAGTCGTGTTACTACAAAGACCTGCGAGGTAAGCACTAATTACGGTAGCTTCAGTTACCGAGGTCTGTGAGGAAGATATACATGGTTCACTACAGTGGCACTTGAGATAGGTAGTGATTGTAGAGCTTTGCTGTTGATGTCATTAACGGGAGAGGGGAGACTACGGTAGCTTTACGACACAACCGTTAATGGCAGTGATTACAGCAGCTTGTAGTGCAGAAGACATTTCCGAGGTAGGGAGTAATTACAGCATCTTTCACCACAGGGATCTTTGAGGTAGTTTATGATAACAGTAGCTTTACTGCGGAGGTCTTTGAGGCAAGTATTGATACGACACCTCTACCATGAGGTCTTTGGGAGATTGCAAGTGTGTACAGCAGTCTTACTCCGGACGGCTTCACGATGGGCAGAGAAGACAAAATGTGTGTGTGTGTGTGTGTGTCAACGATCTACAAATCTACTAGTCATATGGAAACGATGAAAGGACAAGGACACACACACACACACACACACAAACACACACACACACATACGGGCGTCAAATACACCACCAACTTTGTTAAACTTACCTCTACATTTATTTCGACCGCAGCAGCAACAACAATACAACTAAAAAAATCATACTGACTTCATACCTGATAATATAATCTGATTATTAATCATATACTATAACACTTGCAGTAGATCCAGCGCTCAGCAACAACAGAAAAACGGTCAAAAAGCCCCTGTTTGGATCAAGATGGGACAGGGTGGGGAAGTGGCAAGGACGGACGGGGGGGGGGGGGGGGGGGGGGGGGGACAAGAGGGAAGGGGCGGGGGCTGGGTGAGAACAAAGCTAAATTTTTTTTTTTTTTTTTTTTTTTGATCAGTGACGTCATCCGTTCTGTTGGAGTTTCTTGGGATTATAAAAAAAAAAAAAAATAATAAATTGAAAAAAGAAAAACCACCCCCTCTCCCTAACCATTAGTATAAAAATGTTGCTTGTGCACATGTGTGGGCCTACGTGTTAAAGACAGTGTGTCCATAGATGTATGCATACAAAATATGTGTGTGTGTGTGTTCGTGGAAGTGGGGGGGGGGGGGGGGGGGGGGGAGTGAGGTAGGGTGGAGGGCACAGGAATGAAGTCCAAAGTAGAACACAAGCCCTGTTCGCTTTGGCTGTTTTTTTTTTTTGTTTGTTTGTTTGTTTTTGTTTTCTTTCAGCAGAAACTAAGTTTGTTATACCCCCTTTTCCACATCTCCCCCCCACCCCCCCCCCCCGCTTCTTCCAGCTCCCAGCACTCAAACAACCCAGTTTAAAAGAAAAACACACTCAGTTGCGTTATGATCTAAACTATCGTAAAAGCATCAAGGACCAGCATGGATTTTCAGCTATTCCATATGAACCCCCCCCCCCCACCCCCCCCCACCGCCAAAAGTAAAAGAGTAAGCGCAAACCACTAAGAACGACACTTGTGATTTGTTGCTGCGGACATGAAGCATCCTTCTCTTGCCTCCTTATCAGATTATCAGTCAGACTGAAGTCAAAACCCACCAAGAAAAAAATCACGAAAATGTTACCCATTTTCAAAGCTGTGTAGCCAGGAAACAGAAAAACGAACAAACAACCCCCCCCCCCGCACCCCCACCCCCAACCCCCCCAACCCCCCCCCACCCCCCCCCCCCAACAAAACAAAAAAAGATAATGACAGTGGCACCATGAGATGCAAGAGCAGAGGGTGCCCTACCGTTCACACGGTTCACCCTCTATTCAGCAGTGCCGCATGAATAAGCCAATCACTGGGGGGTCGAAACAGACATGCCTTAAAGAAAGACAACTCAAACACTGAAATAAACATACCTCCAAGAAAACCCGATCACTGAGTTTGAGGCCCTCAACATTTTTATGGTAGTATGTACGTGAAAAAAAAACAAAAATCATCCCAAGATCAACAATTCTACCGCAACCACCACCACCACCAATCATGACTGGGGGGGGGGGGGGGGGGGGGGGGGGGACTGGACACAAATACCTCACGGTCAGCAATGATAACATCTTGCAAAGAAAGGTCAAAAAAAAAGAATCAAATCATCAATAACAGTTTATAAAACGATCCAATAGATGACAGAAAATATATCTGGTAACAAAAGAGAAAACACTTGCATCCCTCATATTCACACACCCAGAACTGTGAAAATATAAAATCATACACAATGTCCCATAATCAAAATGAAATATCAAAAAAAATTTTTAAATGTTGTTAAAAACAGTTACATACAAATACATATACACATTAGGTATCATTGATTACAAAGAAACAGGTAAATGCTTCTGCCGCATGCTACAAATCATGCTTTAAATAAAATGATGACTTCAAATGTCTGAATATTCACATACGCTGTTTCCAATCATTAAGTTTCACCAACGAATGTTTACTCATTTCAATCATTGCATTTACAGAGAAAAGACATCAGCACCATATGCTTCTTAGTTCTACATTTCAATCAATTTCTCAGTCAACATCAGATTGTTCTTGAAGGTTTCCATAAATTACCGTCATAAAATTAATCACAACATAAACGAGAGCGAGTCAGTGGGTATCTGCGTGTGTATATATGCATCTGCTATGTGCATGCATTGCACGTATAGTTGTGTGAGTGGTGTGTAGAGTAGTGGATAAACAGCACCAGATGAGGTTTTGCATCTGTAATCTGTCGTTATAATCAAGAAGCTGCCGTTACTTGGTACTTGCAGTGTATGGTATTACACTGGATTTTATTGAATAGCATTGCTTTATACTGTTGTATTGTATTGCATTGAACTGAATTGTATATTGAAATGTGCACTCACTTTTATCATTCATGTTGTGTAGTCTATCACCCTGAGTATTGTGAATGGTTTTGCATTGCATTATAATGGGTAATGTATTCAATTTTATTCTGTATTGCATTCTATTGTCCTTTGTACTGAACGCCATTGTATTTGTATACTGCGTAGTTTTCTATCACATTTTTGCATCGCATTCTACTGTGTTGTGTTCTAGTTCAAGTATTTTGGTAGATCTGCTGCATTACGTAAATTTTCATGGCTTTGAATAATTCAGGCAGCAACTCAAAATAGTACAGGATGGCTGTACATCTGTTACTGGCATGCTGCGTTCAATATCCCACTATATCGTTTAGTCCCAAAGCCTGTCTGACTGCTTTCAGTTCGCTGCACGTAAGTTTGACAACAGAATGACACTTTGAATAAGAGCTGTGGATTCCTTCCCTTTGGAAATCTCCGGTGATCCAAGGTAATAGCCATAATAATATTTCTACATTTTTTTTCTTTGAAGATTTTCAAACATTCTTGTGTGTGATGGATTTTCAAAAAACCTTGCAAATGTTTTCCTTTTCTTTTTTTAAATGTGGTTGCTCTTGTATATGTTTACATATTCTGATTTATTGATGCAAAACAAATCACCCGTGTGTTGTTTGTTGTGATTAAAATGCAGCTCTGGAGAAAAATTCATTCTGCCAAAACTTTATATATGCAACTCCGTAAACTAAGTTCACCACTAAGGTATGCTAACACAGTCGTTGCCGATTCTTTATGCCTGAACCTAAACCAAGTTTCTGAGAGACACAGCATTATATATTCATACTGATCTAGACTTTATATGTTCTGATTTTGATTTGTTGTGCAAATCTTGTATGACGGTCACAGTACTCATTTATCAAGAGCCAGGACCTACAAGTGAATCAATCCCCTGCATCCATCATCAATACTTCAATACCTGAGTTTTCAAGAATTCATCTCACTACATTCAGATGATCCTGGAATGTGTTTACGCATTTGTTCGTTTGTATATTTTCCCCATCCACAGCCACATCTGACTAGTCTCACCACAGCCCCCAGCACTAGCACTCCATGGGAGAAGTCAGTGTCAGGCTGTCAAGAGGCAACCCACTAGAGGAGACACTGCACTGCCGCCAAGTCATTTCAGTGGTGTTCAGTGGCGCCTGTTCTGATGCAACATAACACAGGACACCACCTACCAAGCCCCCTTTGCCCCCTGGGCTATAAGCAACATTATCTTATCTTATCTTACCAAGCCCCCTACTGACGACAATGATTGCTTAGTGAGCCAGCATGTGTGAGCTCTCCCTCCGAAAAGGGGCCACCATGTCTGTCTGATGATGTTCCCCATGTATTTGCTGATGCTGACGACCCCCGACAGAACCAAACCAAGCAAGAGCATAGACATGAACGGGTAATCGAAACTGAGGGTACCACAACAGCAGGGCTTGAAAGGTCACAGAATACATGACTATCTTTATGCCAACTGATGAGGACAATGAAAAGGATGCTACAGATTTACCTCGAGGTCTGAGGCTGCATGGCAAGGCTGTACTCTACACTTACTTTAATAAATGTGTTCTGGCATCAGCCAGGCCCGAGAGATACAGACACCTGCAATGTTAAGACAGGAGCTTGGAGCAACAAGAATCCATTAAGTGGACAAAATTCAACTTTGTGGTCCCAGTGTTTTTAATGATTGAGGTCACAGCACACGCAGTCCTAGGGAGGAGCCGATCAGGGTAAAAAAAAAAAAAAAAAAAGGAATGCTTATCTTTGTCAGCAAATACATAAAAAAAGATGTTCAAAAGAAAACACTTCTTCATCAGAGTTTAAGGGATTAGGAGTCACGTGCAGACAAAGTTAATACAGTTTTCCTTCCAGCATTCTTCTTTTTTTCATCCATCAGAACTCTGAGGTTTTAAATCGGTGAGATTTTGAGTTATGTTACTAACAAACAAACAAACAAAAAAAATCCACCACTGAAACAAAAGCAACATTCAGTGATGTTATCCGTCCCACAGGCACATGACGACCTACTTATTTACAAAGGATGAAAGGTGTGGGCCAGATTTGTTGTTTTCATTTTTAATGCATCATTGCATGCATTCACAGGCAGGACCTCAGTGTGAAATATTATCCATAGGCATGGCATCTCTACAGACCTTGACTCCACAGAGATCATTTCCTGCAGTGTGGCTGTGTTCAATGGGGACTGTACCCTGGATACGTGGATCAAGAGTTCAAAACTTTAGTTGCTAGACCAACTAGACTATCATCCCTTCTAGTTCTGTGGGACTTACAATTACCTATCTTATCATTTTTTTTTTCTTCTTCTTTACCCCATAGATGTGCTTCAGCGAAATACAGGAAGCAAAACAAATATAAAGTGCTTGGTGAAGGCATTCCTTTGTTGTACTGCATTTCAGTCTTAAACTGGTTGGAATTAAGTGCACATCTGCAAAATTTACATGTGTATATGTGTGTGCGTGTGTGTGTGTGTGTGTGTGTGTGTGTGTGTGTGTGTGTGTGTGTGTGTGTGTGTGTGTGTGTGTGGATAGATATCTCTTTATTTAAAAGAAAATGATTCTTGACTGCTGATCTTCTTTCTTTTTATGAATAAAAACTATCTTTGAGGATGTTCTGAAGACTTGCAATAGAACACACACAAAAAACAGAACAGAAATCATTGACATTTCGTAGATCAATCTTGAAGATGGTTCACCACTGAAAACATCAACGATTTCTGTCATTTTTTTTTTTCAATTGTAAATCTTCAGAACATTCTAAAAGACAGTTTTTCTCTTTTTAATCAATTTTGACTGATGTCTGTTTCGCTGTTCCAGGATGTCTTCTCTCTGTTATTCACTGAAGACACATCTACATGCAACCTCTATGGACATTAAACACACTGCCTGGTATGGATAAATTGAGTAAGCTAATCTTCCAGTTCCAATTTCTCAAAATGACCATTACCAGCCAGCAACCTCAACTTTTAAGTCCAAAACTCTTGTTTTAAGGAAAAGACAACAACAAAAAAAAAAAAAAAAAAAGAAAGAACCAAACCATAGCTGTAGTTCTCAATGCATCGCAAAAACATTTCTCTGAAATGCTAATGATATCTTTTTAAACTGGGTAACCAGACACGTGATGCACTCAGTTGCGGAGATGGAGGAAGACATTCCTTAAGATTCTGACTAGCTAGTGTCTATGCTAAGTGTGAACCGTGTTGGGACCTAGGAAACACATGAAGACATGCTTGATCCATGGCACGGGTCAAGGCACTTTCAGGCACAAAAATAGTTTGGACACATGATGACCAGTCTGGACATGTTCACAACCATTTCACACTGTTCATCGTCCCCAACTGGCCGCGCGGGACTATATGTAGCCGCACCTCACCTAAGAAATCTGATGGGTCCTTTTTCACTTCTTCCGTTTAGGTTTTGTATTCCTCTGGCCTAGTAGTGAGAGACTGGGGTTATCCAGATAAATTATGTTATTTTTATTTATTATTTTTTAAAAAATCTTTCCATTCTGTCCCATCTCAGTCACATGACTTAGTATCCATTCATCAAGGCCACCCCACATATATCCAGTTTTGCCCAGTTCCAGCTTCGGCACCGGCAGTTCCTAACCAATAACTTGACTTCAGGCCAGGCAACCCAACCGCAGAGACACTGCACCGATGGTCAGACTCTTCTGTAGTCTCGGTGGTGCCTGTTCCGATCTAATGTACACAGGACAATGTCTACCGTGTTCCTTACTGATGACAGAAATTGTGTGGTCGGCATAAATGAGAACTGGGGCCAGTTCGGACAGCATGGTACACAGTAAAATCATGTCACAAGGTGCCCTGATCTGTCTTGATCCATTTCAGATGAAACTGAACCTTCTACACATTTTTTTCCCCCTAAATCCTCATATAAATTGTTCATGTAATGAAAGTCATGTGTATTCATTATTGGTCACATGTGCATTTAAAGTATATGCGTTTCAGACTGGCACAAGATGTTCAAGTTAATTTTGTTTCTTGCCCTGCTGACCATATCAAGGCTTAAAACAAACTATAATCACCACTTCTGTCGATGTCAAGCGCAAAGGTTAAAATCCAAAAAATCTCACGGGTTAAAATCCAAAACTTTAATTTCTAAAATAAACCTGACCAATCTAAAAAAAAATGTTCATGATCCATAAACATAGCGATAAAGTCTTACAATACAAGATGCTTACTTCCTTTTAAAACTGATGATAAAAAACAAATGCAATTTAACTTAACACACAACACATTATTAAGCTCACGATTGCAAGTCAGGTACACCTCTCTGTCCCCCTCCCCCTTCCAACAGACACACACACTGCCACATCGTTGTCTCACTGAGCAAGAGCCACTTTGATGGAACCACACACACAACTCCACCCACTCCTCTCTTTACTCTCCATGAAAGAAATCGGGAACCCTAGTCTTCAAATTGAACAACACACTTCACGACCTTTTTCAGAGACAACAGGATGCATTTTCAAAGCCAAGTTGCACTATATATATATTTTTTTTTTTCAAAAAGAATTGTAAACAAAGCAAAATAGTTGAGACAAATACTTTGGGATGAGCAAGGCATCCTCTGGAATGATGTTGTACTGCTCACTGTCGTGAAAAAAACTTTGTTATTGGGAGCCGGAATAGCTCAGTTGGTAGAGCGCCTGACTCGCAATCTCTGGTGATCCTGGGGTTGCGGGTTCGAACCTCCGCCGGGGCGTTTCGGTACAGGGGGATTTTTTCCCTCGGAGTTAACATTGGTTCTGACTCCATTTCCCATACAGTTCTTCAAATGAGACTACTATAAACGAGTTTCCGTGTGTGAACGCACACATAACATCTTGCACACACGTAAAATCCCATCACCAACGTTCGGAAGAGTAGGCCAGTTTGGCCGTTGGTATGGATGACACGTTACACATAGCATGCACCCTGAGTGAGAAATGGAAAGAATGAAGGAAGTAAGGAAAATGAGTGATCGATATTGAACGATACTGACTGGATGACACGGGAAACGACTGAATGAAGCGCCAGCTGGCAGCTCTTCAGTCGGCACTACCCTGGTAGGCAGCCCATTGTGTAAACGAGTGTTGATTGTAAAGCGCTTAGAGCTTGGCGTCTAGCGAGAAGCTTCTCCAGTCTCTATGCTTTTCCTCAATTTTTCATCATCAAGTGTCAATCATATACACAGCTGCCGGCCTCTCAAAAGCCAAGTTAAATCATTCTGAGACTTGGTCTGTCATCAACTGACATATGAAAGCTTATATATATATATATCTATATATATCTATATGTATATATCTCTCTCTCTATATATATATATATATATATATATAAGCATCCAAATGAAACTATGCAAAGTTAAGGATACTTGGCATTATCCTTAGATTTTCATCCCCTAGTTTTAGAAGGAGTGAGTACAAGAATTAACACACAAAAAAACCCTGAAAACACACACACACACACACACAACAAACGGGGCAACAAACCCAGCAGCACAAAAAGTTAACATCCAGTCTGGACAGTATGTACAGTCCCATTACCTAGAGCCCAGGTTACAACAACAACAACAACAACAACAACAACAAAAAAAGCTGGTATGCTGTAAGAAATCATACCATGAAAAAAAAAAAGTACACACACCTGCTAGAGTTCAGACAGAAGACCAAGCCCCAGACCAGAAGGCACAGTCAGAAAGACGGACAGGAAAGAGGAGCAAGAGGGAACACACTCTGTCAGGAGAAATGGACCAGGTGACCTGAATGATGAATCCGTCAGCTATTGCGTTAGTGATTTTCCCAGACCGATATGGCACACTTGGTGATGGCGAAACTGGTTAAACAAAACTGGCAGCTTCATCATACCAATCAGTGTATGTCAGGAGCAGATGGATCTGTATTCCTACCATCAATACAAAAAACAAAAAAAAAAATCCCAAAATACCGGTTGCTAGTATTTTTATTCGTAATAAAGCAGCGAAATATTGGTAAGTACTGGTAAATCTGAAGTGTGATCTTTTCCAATCTCACGTCTGTTTTTCTTTTTATCAGTGGGGGGTATAGTTGTAGCAGTTGGAAAAACTCGCCCAAAGCATGTTATTGCTTTTTCGAGTAACCTAATGAAATTCTGATGAATGATTAACGAAGCATGCAAGTCAGTTGGGCCATTAATAATAAAATGCCGTCTCTTTCAAATTAATCCTGCGAGAGCGCTGAAAAGTAGCCGCCTTCGCATCCAAAATAAAGAACGCAAAACCTGGCTGTCAAGTCAAAAAAAAAAAAAAAAAAAAAAAAAAAAAAAACTTCAATCATCTAGAGCACAAAAAATCCAAACTGACTAATCGACTCCAACGGTGGAAAGGTCAACGGTATTACCACGAGCTTTCACCATCCTGTCCATTCCTCCCACAATGACACACTTTCCAAATGCACGATCCATTTGTACACAAACATGTAAGGAAGGTAAGTCAAGGATGTAATGGTCAGGGCAGTCATTCTGTTCAATTCGTCATCTCACATAAAATGGCATGCTAATTAGACATAGTGGAAGGCCGCTCAGGGGATGGCCGACCTACGCTGAGGGGTGAACAGTCGTTACACAAAATTCAAGTTGTAATCCATATCTGCACCAAACTTTGAAGACATCAATACATTTAATGAGACTGTTTTTTTTTTCTTCGTTTTTTTATAAATCTATGCATCATTTCCTTAAAAAAAAAAAAAAAAAAAAAAAAAGTCCAAAATTGCCCCATCTCCCAACTATAAAAGAACATGAAAAAAATGTAAAGAAAATCCTGCCTCTACTCTAGACCAAGTTGAGTGCACACCTGATGACCACACCCCTCTCCACTCCCATCCAGAGGAACTCATTGGGAACTTTGCGCACACCTTACGGTCACACCCCTCTCTCCACTCTCATTCAGAGAAACTCACTGGGAACTTTCAGTCAGGCTTTCCAGTGACAGACGACTATGAGGTCAAACGATGGGGTCAGATCTCTAGAGGCCTGAAAACCCAATCTGTCCACCCCACAGTAAACTGGTATATGATTCAGCTCAGAGAAAGTTAAGGCTGCGGAAGGAGAGAGTTGGACTCTGCCTTCTCTAATGCTGCGCCTCTCAACTTAGTGAGCTTCGGACAGTTCACTATCCCTATCATCATTAGGCTACGACACACTTCTGTTAACCTTTAACCCTTGAGAATTCCTGTTCCGAGTGAAACAGTGTTATTTCTATTCGCTGCACCAGAATAGACACCTACAGCGCAACTCCATAGTCTTCCAAGACTGAAGGGCGCCTACTATGTTCAAAACTATAATTTGTGCTCCTGTTAAAATCAAGAGGCATCTGTTCTGTTACAGCCAGGACCGTTATTTATGTACATCTGTTCCGTTATATCCAGGACCGTTATCCATGTAAGTAAAAACCAATCAGTGTTGTCAAAACATGCTTCATTATATAACCTTTATTCACACTCACTTCACGTTTTTAAGCAGACTGGCTGATCTCAAAGAAATTCCATCCTTACACACACACACATACAACCTCCCACATAGGCAGAATCCCTCTGTAACTCTGACAAACACATAAAACTAGCAATGCACACACATAAACACACAGAGGTAATCTTCTTGCCTTGAGCAAAGCTGTGACTAACTGGACAAGGACTTAAGGCAGAGCTATGCAGGCCTCCCGAGTAAGGCCTTCAATAATTGTCATAACACGCATCTCTCTCTTTTATTCCTTTCTGAAAAATATGTTCAGGTATGGACCGTGTGTGTGTGTGTGTGTGTGTGTGTGTGTGTTGCCTGTGTGTGTGTGTGTGTGTGTGTGTGTGTGTGTGTGTGTGTGTGTGTGTGTGTGCGCGCGCGCATGTGTGTGGACTGTGTATATGTGTGTGTATATGCACACACGTGCGAGTGTGTGCATGTGCGACATGGGTGTGTATGCATGTGTGTACATCTCTGTGCATTTGACTTTGTGATTAAGCATACATTTTATACACGGCATGTGTCATAAACACCACTGTCGTTGTACTTTGCGTGGGCGCTGTCAACACTGATAGAACAGGGCAGACCACACTCCACACAACCACTAATATTCACATTCATGTATGTGAGTAGTTGATTTGCTTTGCTAGTTATAACATGTTGTAAACGAAAATATTTTTGAACAAATTTACATAACCATTTGACATTATCAGTTACATAAATGATGTATAACAAACTAGGAATCACACACACACACACACACACACACACCAAAAACATCTTTAACACCACATCAAAAGAAGCAAGCGATTATAATCAGATCCCAATAGTACTTCCAAGAACCAATTTTGCGAAGAGTGAAGAAGTCAGCAATCAACAAAAACAAACAAACAAACAAACAAAAATCCAGAATAGCTGCTATTCAACAGTGAATTAAGCAAGTACCACCTTACAAAGGGGCGTGGGAACAAATTACGACGTGCGAACAACATCTCTCTCCTTATGGACATCTTAGTGTGTAATTCAATACATTATACATCTTAAGGCAGTAGCTTTCAATCCTTCACATTAACGAATAATTTCCACAGCGAGTAACTACCAATATCACTAGATGAAGAATCCTGGTGCTCTTTGTTACCCTGTTGTGTTTATAATATATCTTCTGCACTCGTAATGTCCCTTTTCACTCATAACGGGAAATGTGTATGTGTGTGTGGATACATGGTGTTGTATGTGAGCATATGTAACAGCGAAAAAAAAAAAACAACAACACAAAAATGAAAACCAACACCTGTCCGAACACTTAGCACATCCTGAGGTTTGCATCCATACTGAATGATTAAAAAGCACTGAAAAACAAAACAAAAACAAAAAAAAAAATCAAATATCATTAACGGTTTAAATTTTTACACACACACACACTCAAACCTTGACACTTGCCAACAGCTATTTGGCTGACAACTGGACATCAAGTTTGGTTTCGTACTTTCAAACACAGCTTTAGGATAAGAACTGTCTGCATACAAGTGACTGGTATTCAAATAATCAGCAGGCTGGAGGAATACAGAGACCACATTCCATTCCTTCAAAAAATTCTCACCAAAAAAAAAAAAATGCATTTTGAGTTTGCCAATCTTTGTCAAATTGAGTTAAGTAGATTTTTTAACTACTAGATCTAAAACCTGGAGGGAAAAAATGTAAAGTTTTCCATTTTGCATAAATACTTGCATACATAGAGAAGAAGTCACAAGAGAAAAAAAAAAAAAAAAAAAACCCTCAAAATATCTTGAATCGATTTTCAGTATCTTTAGATTTGTTATGACACTTGCAAAGTGTTTCAAAACGAGCTGTGAGATTTTACATAAGCTTTTCTTGAATTAAATGTTGTCACATATCCAGAGCAAGTTTGTGCAATATATGTGTCGAGTGTCAGAGTTCATTCAATTCTTTTCCGCAAAATTTCAACGATTTTTTTTTTTTCACACTGTTCCAGACTCCCATTTTATTTGTCCATGGTTTCTGAACTGATGTAAAAACAGATTGATGATGTGTATAATGCAGTACATATCCTGTGACACAGGCCACTTACAAACCAATAGTGAAATAAGTGATCATAGATAACTGACCCTAAAAAGTAAAATTCAAACGGCATTCCCCAGCACTGCTATTAGTTTTGCAAACTTTTCTCTCCTTATTTTTGCTGAATGACAACACAAATTGCGGCATCATTCTTAAAATCCCCTTGACTGAAATCTACATTTCAAGAATTTTGAGACCATGAACTGGAGATTTCGAATGAATTTCAAAGATCAGATCGTGGGAATGATGGTGCACACACATGTGTGTGTGTGTGTGTGTGTGTGTGTGTGTGTGTGTGTGTATGCTCTCATTTTTCTGTATTCAGTTCCGTCAACTGTGCATCTTGTGAACCTCACTTGGCCTAAGCTGAGTATACCCTGACTTACATAAATGCAATGTACTTGTCGTCTGTTCAAGACGCACATACTGTTATGGTCATTCCCTAGTTGTTTCAACCCTTTAGACTAATGACACTGAGATCTTACTTATTCAAATCAAGAAAAAAAAACAAGGCATCCCACACACAAACCTTACTGCAATTTTCACATCCCCACACCGCTGTTTGGCATATCTATGAGTTACAGAGTGGAACAATCTTAAGTCATGTCCAGGCCAACTGTGGGAACCACACATCATCAGTCCTGCCTGAACAGCAGCGTTGAGAGATCAGTGAACATCCTGTCACTCAATCCCTCCTCCCCGTCCACCGCTTTCCGTTGTATACAATCGTTACCAGTTCTGGAAACGTACATACCCAGATCCACTTCCACAATACTGTCAGGATAATTGCGTACATGTGCTCTACAGGTCTACGGATAAGTTGCCTGTGTAACCTGTGTGTTCATGTGTACGCATACAATCTTCTTTGTTTTTTTTTACATTATGTTTCTTTTCCTGGAATTACCGAAGTTTTGACTCTAAATAAGGTTGAATAATTGAAAAAAAAAAAAAATTCATTCAAGCACAGTAAGGCGAAGGGGACTGGGATTGGGGGGGGGGTGGGGGGGGGGGGGGGGGGTGGAGGCTCTCGCAGACACAGTCTGGCATCTAGTATACTGTCATAGAGTCTTCCAACATCTGGGCAAAGTCCTCTTCTCCGGCGGGCCGCGGCGAGAGCTTGGTCACACGGTGCTGAAACACCAACAGGCAGAAACACACCGTCAACCCATGCGCTACCGAGGATACCAGCACCATTATCCCTCTGTTTAATTTCAAAGGTGGCACTCCGCCCAGTTCCCCCCTTCCTTAACCCCTACCCCACCTGCCTTTTCGCACCTTACCCAACCCCTATGTTTTTTTTTTTTTTCCACACACACACCACCCCCCCCCCCCCCCCCTCTCTGTCTCAAGTTTTTTCATTTTCTAACTCATTTTTTTTATGCCCTCTCATTGGTGTAAATCCAATGTCGATCATTTTTTTTCTTTATTTAAATAAACAGAACTTTATACAAAATAATAACATAGGATTATATTCATCGGAAAAAAAACACAACAAGCTGACAGCTTATATCGTGCTCTGAAACACTGACAGTTTACATGACCACTGGCAGACAAATGCAAAATCAATTACAAAAATGACATAGGTTTTAGATATATGATCTATGGACATGTGAATACAATGATCATTCGATCTGAGCAGAAAATAAATCAATAATCAATAAATAAATGAACTGATAACAACATCCATAAAGGAAGAGGCGCGTAAAAATCAAAGACAAAGAACAAATCTGCCCATTGTGATTGAATCATGCATTTGAAAGCCAGACATTCTAAACACATTTTCATGACACCGGAGATGGTTATACCTGCAGCCTCCAACACCACACACACACACACACACACACACACAGAGTCTGTGACGTGCACACACACACACACACACACACACACACACACACACACACACACACACACACACACACTGTGTGTGACACACACACACACACACATAAAACAATCTATTCTTCTAGTTCTACACAGAATGCTGATCATTCTGTCCCCCGACACACAGCTGCACCCAGGTATGTCCATCCACACCAACTGTCCACTAGGATCAGCGAGTCAAGGTCAGGTCGTCATGAGGCGGCCCACATGATCCATCATTGTCATACAATGTTCAGCTGCTGATGGACCCACAAAAGTAGTGTAAGGTAGCACACTCATGTTTGCTTTGGGTAGCAGCAGAATTAGTTCCCTTCTTACAGCTATTTAGGTCTAACCAAATACACTTTTTATTTGCCATATCTGGGCAAACACTTGATTTAAAAAGTATTAGAGAACAAATTACTGTCTATGTACACATTTTTCTTTTCTGTCTTTTCTCTATTTTGAGCATACTTTTTTGTGAAATGTTTGCGCATTTATGATTTTTACAAACTGATAGAACTTCAGTTGTTTAACTTTCAGAGATAAGAAGTGATAAAAAATTCCTCTTTTCTGTATTAAAAAAAAAAAAAAAAAATAAGCCTAGATTAATTATCCACCTTACAAGCTACAAAACTTTAAGCTGATCATTCACCTTGCATAAATATTCATATTAAACAATATACAAAGTCACTAAAAGCAACAAACTGTAAACTGATACATAGTCAATTACTCTATCTACTAAAAAAACAACAAAAGAAGTGAAACACAGAGAGAGATGGAAGAAGAGTGCAACAGAACTAAACACCATTATAGAGAAGACATACACAAGACACCCACCTGTGGCATGGTGCCTTTGACCAAGGCCGGGATGTCTGCAGAGCTGTAACCCAGCTCCTTCAGACCATTTGGACATCCGATGTCCAACATTATCTGGCGGAGTACATCCGCCAGGATTGGGCCAGCGTCTTCCCGTCTGGCGTTGCTGATATCCTTCCCTAAAAATCAACAGGGTATCGCTGTCAGGCTCAAATTGTATTATACACCACTTTCTGCAGGTTCTTTTTTTAAACCACCGACAACAAAGAAAAAATATTTCTTCCTGCCCTGTTTGTCACATTTTTGCAACTCCACTCACACAGGACAGAGACTTCCGTTTTCTCGTCCTTGCGTTTTTTGGGCCTCTCGAGTCCATTTGTGTTCATACTGAAAAACAGACTGACTGGTTACTTCATGTTTATTTAAAGATGTTTTTACATAGTCTTTTTGCTTTATACTTCCACAAAATGTACTGACGAAAAATACAAGGAGAGAGAGAGATCCAGGCAGGATCAGAAATGAAGATAAACTCTTCATGTTCCTAGCAAACAGTGTTTGAAAAAGAACACACAGAAAGAAAACATGACCCGTGCCAGATCGTGAGTTTACACAGCACATGATGAAAAAGCAAGTGTCTCTCTTTCACCTGGAATGCTGAATCTCTGAAGCTTGTGCAGCAAGCGTCAAACAGTGCAAGAACAAAGCACCTTAACAAACCCGTCTTCAAGTGACCAAAATTGGTGCTTAGTCACTGAGCTGACACACTAAGGTCAGCAGCAATGGGTATGGGAGACGACTATCAAGTGTTCAATGCTTTTCTGACTATGCAATCTGTCGCAGTCTCAGCATTAGCAGTCCACAAGACTTTTATGAATCAGTTTTGTCATTGTTGTTTCTTTCTCATCTTCTGTGCGACCTCAGTGACGCTGGACCCATACCGCTCATTCCAATCCATCATCCCCACAGCCAGAACCTGGCCCGGCCCACCACCACAGCCCCCAGCACTGGCAATCCACAGGGGGGAGTCGATGTCAAAACGTCATAAGACAACCCACTAGACAAGACACTGGTGGTGCCTGTTCTGAACCAACAAACTCAGGACATCATCTACTAAGCCCCCTGCTGACAACAACTGCGTTGTCGCGGTGCTTGTGTCAGAGAGCTTTCCCTCCAGAGGGCGCCAACACATCCGTCTAATGACAGTGCCCATGAATTTTCCAATGCCATAACCCCAGCTGAATCGTTAATGTTCTGACCAAACTTCTGCTTCATCCGTGGTCCTCGATTAGGCAGAAATGGTGGATCACTACGCCAAAGCAAGCAAGCCCATTGGAACCAGAGAGGGACTCTTTAACTTTACGTTTACACACCTTGGACAAACAATGTGTAAGACACTTCAGAACCTGACTTCATCTTCACCCCCATATTACCCCCCCCCCCCCCACCCCCACCCGCTCCTCCCCATCCCCCTCCCAGACAAACGTCCTTACCTAGACACTGTGCAGCTTCTAGATGGCGTTCCGGGCAGGCAGGCGGGAGCGGTGAAGGTCCGTGATGATGACCGACAAACCGTGTGGCTGAAAAGACACCATAACACTCCCACTCAGTATGCATCCTACAAAGATGGAGTGAGGAAGAGACACAGCAGCCAAGGATACATGTGTAGAAACCCTTGTTGAAACATAATTTTAGCTCAATGGCATCATACCAAAGTATGTCATTATCATGTACATGGGTCATATTTTGAGCATTTAAGAGAGTTACACAAAATGACTAAAGCCGCTAAACATGGTCTGAAATGACTTTTCACCTCTGGTTTGATGATGGTGAGGCGACTGCAGGCAGAAACTGAACCAAAAATAAATGGGGGATCACTGTACAGCCAAACCAAAAAAAAAACAAATTACAATTTTGTGATTTGTTTGTGTGTTTTTTTCATTTTGCAGTACAGCAATATATACTAGTCACATAAAGTTAAGCACAGGCCTTTGCACACAGGGGGTTGATTCATCCCTTCAAAAAACATTGTTTTTTTTTTTTATGCGGCGGCAACCAATGATGGAATCTCACACAGCAGTGTGTAATCCAGCCTGTGTCAACTGGTAGTGCGCACGGGGGTCTTGGTGACCTCGTTACCGCGCGGGATAAAAAGTGCAAAGTTGCGTTAACTGTGCCTGTTTTGCATCAAGCTTGCTGGCGACACAAGATGTGTAAAATGAAAAATTCTTTTTTCCCGTGCAAGAGCAGTCTCTCAAGTGAGTTTTATGCCCCTTCTTTTGGCTGTTTAAGCGCGGGGTTGGTTACTGTCAGCCCTTTTCTCACCATGCCACCACGAAGAAAAACTTAGCACCTTTGACAAAACCAGGGCGATTGCGTGGATACAAGATGGCATTGCAAAGGCTGAAGTGGCGCGACGACTTGGTGTGCATCATTCAGTTATTGTTAGACTGAATCAGCGTTTTAGGGCGACCAACAGCGTTGAAGAGAGGCCACGGTCAGGTCGGCCTAGGCAGACTACTCCCAGAGAAGATCGTTTCATCGAGAGGCAGGCCCTATTGCAGCGGGATACCACTTCCACCAGCATCCAAAGGCAGCTTCGTATGGCAAATAACACCATCCTCAGCCGTCAAGCCATACGAAACCGTCTTCACCACTTCGGCCTCAGATCACGTCGCCCAGCTGTTCGACCACGACTGCTAGCAGCCCATAGGCTGGCTCGCCGAGCTTTCTGCCATCGTCATGTGAGATGGAACCAACAACAGTGGTCCCAGGTCCTCTTTTCAGATGAGTCGCGGTTTAGTCTTGAACACAATGACGGCCGAACTAGAGTTTGGAGGCGTGTTGGTGAACGTTACATTGATGCAGCTGTTCGCCAGACCAGGGCCTTTGGGGGAGGATCTGTTATGGTATGGGGTGCCTTCAGCCTCCACCACAAGACACCACTCTACCATATTGATGGAAACCTCACAGGCATCCGCTATCGGGATGAAATCCTGGCGCCTTTCGTTGTTCCCGACCATGCAACGGATAGGACCCATGGCAGTCTTCCAAGACGACAATGCTCGGCCACATAGGGCCCGGGTGGCCGAAAACTTCATTGTGCAGGCCGGCATCAACAGGATGATCTTCCCGGCGTATAGTCCCGACCTCAATCCCATCGAGCATATGTGGGATGAGTTGGGGAGACGTGTGAAGGAGAACCATCCACCTCCCAGAGACCGCCAGGATCTCTTCCAAATGCTGCAACTGGAATGGCAGAGAATCCCTCAGAGGGTCATCAGAACACTGGTCAACTCGATGAGGAGTCGCTGCGTGGAATGTCTCGCCAATGGCGGTGGCCACACCCACTATTGAAATGATTTTGTGAACTGAACAGATTTTGCGAACTTTGATTTCGACCATCCTCTGTTTAATTGTCTGTAAATCAACAAACGTTCATTCGATCCCAATGAAATTCAATGTACGTTGGAACAAGATAATGAATTAAATCTGTTCCCAATTTCAAAATCGTGGCTTTTATAGACTAGTATATATATATATATATATATATATACTATACAGATTTTCAATGATTTGCAAATTTCTGCAATCTCTTCCATTACGTCACTAAATTATATTACACAGAAAACACATACAAAGTTTGCATGCCTACATAAGAATATTTGTACCATCCATTTCGCAAATGTGTCTGATATAATGACGTGACTTTTCTATGGGGTTTTGTTCCTTCAGTTACGTGAACACTCCATCAATATCTTGTTCCTTCAGTCATATACACTCATTTAATGTCAAATTTTTTAACCATCGCAATCTAAGTTCTTCTGCCTTTCAGTTCACGATGACAGTGAAAACTATAGATGACTGCGTATGTGCAGATCGAAGGAAGTGAGGGACATGGGGTTAAGGGAAATAAAAGACAGAATGAACAAAGAAAGACAATTCTTTTTACTGAGAAATGAACAAGCTTTTATACATCTTGCCCTCATCATCTCCACCCCACCCCACCCCTAAAAGAAAGAAAAAAACATGTAAGCAATTATATGTTTCAAACTGAACAAACAATTCAAAAAAAAAAAAAAAAAAAACACAGTATCATGCCATGCACTGTAATTTTGACACAGAACCTGATGCTCAGAAGGGGGACAAAAAAGGAGAAAGCGACAGATAGACTGACTGAGAGAGAAGCATGGAAAGAGAGCAAGTCAACTGCAGAGAAAAAAAAAAGATCAGTGTAGGACATAAATGAAAACCTTAAAATTTCAAGGACTGCCTTATCTTCAGTCTTTTTTCTTATTTATTTTTTCTTTTTAATAACTTTTTCATATCTTTCTCACACACACACACACACACACACACACACACACACACTCTCTCTCTCTCTCTCCCCCCCCCCCCCTCCTTACCTCTTCCAACATAACGCCTACCTTAACCACTTGTCCTCCTCCCCAGCGGCATTTCTCTCGCTGCTATGCCATTCATTCTACCCATCCCATAAACGGTCATATCCAGGCCTTGTCTCTTCACAGCACAGGGTATCCAAGAAGGAGCAATCATATGAGGCACCCCACCAGATGAGACAACACTACACTGCCGCTGACCTGGCTAGTCCACATGTCCACCCCCTACTCTCCCTCTTTCTCTCTCTCGCACACACACACACACACACAGAGAAACATGTTCAAAGTAAACACTCACCACCATTGGATGGTCGTCATCGTAATCTGGAGACTTGAAATTCTTCACCAGACCCGAGATGGGGTAGGACATGCCATGGCTGAAACGACACATTTGCTTCCCCTAATGCCTGTGGCTTGTACTCAAAAAGAGGCTAATAATTTACAAATTTTTAAGACTCGTTGGTCTACATTTCCAAATATCATGCACAAACCGTAGACTGTTCATAATTCATACTATAAACAAACACTTGTATACAACTTTATATTTCTTTCAGAGTTTTTTGGTTATAAACTTTGATAAACAAGTCAAATTCTCTCGTCATGATGCTAACAATGGTAGGGTCCACTGTCCCCACGGTCCCACGGCTATCCCAATAACCCCCCGAATTCTAATAGTAAGTCTGTGAATCCATG
The DNA here is from genome assembly GCA_016801955.1 of Conus betulinus. NCBI lineage: Eukaryota > Metazoa > Mollusca > Gastropoda > Neogastropoda > Conidae > Conus > Conus betulinus. The sequence continues at coordinate 118,418 of JADBJO010004030.1, read as the reverse complement.
CTGGAAACGGAATATATGTGGTAGCAACCGCAAGATAGTTTTTGTCTCCGATGTTCTTCTTGTGCTGAGACACAACATTAAATCTACACACTTTTACTATTTGTTTTGACGTTTGAAGCATACATCATCAGAAAGATAAAAGATGAAAATTTTCACTGAGATACATGTTGGGCTTTTAGAGGTTTTCTACTACGAAAAAAAAAAAAAAAAGTAAATAAATAAAACAGCAGTTCCGGTTCTGTTCAGGCAATGTCAACATTGCTCACTAAGTGACCTGTGGGTCTACGCTGACAAGATCACTTGTCCTGGTCTCCTTCCTGCCAGCAATGTTACCTGGCTTTCCATCAAAATAACAAAAAAAAACCACTTATTCAAACAGCTGTTGTACCGACGCATATCCATCACACATGGATTCTTTCATGTGATGATGTCAGCTTGAATGCACAAAACCGAGTCTATTACAACCCAAGAGTCATAATTTGTGTGGTAAAATCAAAACTTGAAAAATCCCACAGAAGTTGCATCGGTTCGACAAAATTTACATCAGTCCAAGTCCTTTCCACTCAAAACGTAAGCGCGGTGCTGTCTAAGACGAGAGCACAAAATGATCAAACACGGTATGCATTTGTAAAACAAACATTTCTTGTCTTCCAATAAAACCTCTGTCATTTGAAAGAGCTTCACTTCTCTTGACTGAGGTTGGTATCACATCAGCGTACTCATCCCAGTTGTGGCTAACCACAAATACATAACCTGAAATGGAATCTCTCTGCAGCTGTTCATTCCAGCTGTAGTCAGTCACGGGTATTTCAAAAGTGGAATGGAATCAATCGCACACAGTAACCTAATCTTTGAATACACATCATGTATAGCTTTTTCTGCATACGTGTGTATGAACAGTTCGACTGCTGAAGCTAATTTAGACATTAACTACAGCGTAGCTGGATTCATTCACACAAGATGAAAACACACACTGTCGCAGATTTCTTCCAGGAAAAAAAAAAATGGTGGTTCAAAATGAAATCATTGAGAGCTAGGCGTGAACCGAGGCACAAATAGCAGCGTTTTGTGCAAACTGGAATATTTTGAGAGTAAAAAAAAGGAGTGGTATACGGTTTAGCTGGTGTCGGTGAATGAAAAATAATCCATTTAAAAAGATACTGAATGGATGGGGATGACAAAAAAAGATGACTTGCCACACACAAGCACAGCAGAAGGCAAACGGTTTCCGGCTGCACTGGTGTGCTTGACCAGCTCACTGGCTTCCTCCCCCTCACCCAGACAACGCACGACGACCACTTCACCAAGTACATTTCTACAAACTGTGCAGAAAATACAGGTGGTGGTGATGATTACATTTATCAGAGGGCCTGCGAGTTTCACTGAAAAAATGACACAGTCTCTCACCTGTACTTGTCCAGTTGGTGATACAATCTCTGGTGACATGACCATTCAAGCGAAGTGCATTGAACCACGGGTTGCAGGACAAGTTCAGGCATGGCGTACTTTTACTACATTTCTGTTCTTCAAAAAAAAAAAAAATTGCACATGCAGCGTGACAGGCTCTGACTGCTTTACGAAAAGCATGATGTCATAGTGATTTCGCGTTGATTTTGCAACATGCCGCCAGGGGAATGGATTTGCTGCATGCTACAAGCAAGCAGGACGTACAAACTGTCATGCAAAACAAACTTGAATGTCACGGCTGATGGTGCATTAGGGCATGCATTAAAAAAACCATTTGAACTTGTCGACTGAATTCTTCTTCCTGGCCGAAAATGATTAACTTTCTTACTATTATCCATGTGCCTATCTTACCTCCAAAAATAAATTATTCAAAAAAATAAACAAATACATAAACAAAACAGAGATTCAAATCCTTCCTGTATGACGTTGGTGGGAGGACACCTATATATTCATAGGAGAAATCCCATGAAGAAGTATGGGTATGGTGCACATTCGCACTACAGTACAGAAACAGATACTAATTTTTCAGATGGGTGTGCGCACATCCACCTAATTCAGGAACAAATGATCTCAATGTGAACTGTTTTACAAAGCACAGATGTATGCACACTCAGATGGTATACAACAAATTTGTTCACCTTTATAAAAAAGTTAAGGCTTCTACCCAGTTGGACTGCATAATAAAACTACAAACTGAATAGGACTATACATATTTGGGGAAACCGATTTTCTGAAAAAAAAAAAAGTTTGCTGAAAGACACAATGCTGCTGGGAGAAAAAAGTTGGAATGTGAGATGTGTGACTGCAAGAGAGTTCAAACAAATTTTCTTATGGTATCAAAATTACTTTCAACCGACACCTCTCCAGCACTATCAGAATTTCTCCACACTTGACTATGAAAGAAGCTATGATTTTTTAAATCAATACAAATCGCTGTGAGAATCAGTGAACAGAAACTGTGTCCGTATCAAATCAGGTCACATCATAACATCAGAAGCTGATCAGTTAATAACAGTCTGGTCAAATCATCTGACATGTATTTTGGCGAATCCATCAACCTAACAACAGAGTCATTTATTGCTGTGAAACCCTGGCAGGAAAGAAAAGACAGATGAATGTTTTCTTGACAAATCATCTGTTTTAGTTTATAACCAAGCCTGCCACATGTTGGCTGCTTCTGCTGTCAAAACAAGTGATCAGCAGCTGCACACCAATATTCAAAGTACTATCAACATCAATTCTTTTCTTTATTCTTCATGGACTCTTTATAACACAGAATGTAAGACACCCCTCAAAACAACGCCGCGCGTTTCGACTTCAGCATGGGGGAGAAAACATGTACTTCCATCATTAAAAAAAAAAAAAAAAAAAAAAAGATTTAATTTCCAAACAAATGAAAAAGAGAGACAAGAACAGTTCACAGGGCCCCCCCCCCCCCCCCCCCCCCCCCCCCCCCTTCTCCCCTGACCACCATGCTCTCCCCCCCCCCCCCCCCCTCCCCATCCCTAAGTCCCTCCCAAACAATAACAATTAAAAAAAAAAAAAACTTTTATTTCTTATCAGTAGTAGCTATGTGTGTAAAGCAGGATTCACACACACCTAGAGGAAATCTGTTTTTTGTTTTTTTTTTTTGTGGCATCCAACTTTATGCCTGTCAAATCTCTGCTGCACTAAGTGGGCATCTGTTTGTATGATTCGTATTGTCCATTTCCATCAGCACATGATGGTTTACTCTTCAAACAAAGCGGAAATGAAATCTAACATGCATGCAAGGATTTTTCATACATGCATTCACACGCATAGGACTTCAGTTCATTGTCTGGTTTAGATGACTAGGAGTGGACTGAAGACTGCACGAAAAGAGAAAATCTTGTCCAACCTCGCAGTCTCATCCCCAGAATCACGAATCCCCAAATCTTGTGGCAAGAGTCTGACGCTTTTCTTGCTGAGTCAGCCAGACCTCTAAACACGCTCTCCCAAATTCTGTTCATTCTACATTTCTTGATAACCTCGGTCAAGTACGGCATCTGTGGAATCTATGATCAGAGTCAGAAATGTGCTGACATCATCAACACATACCCTAACGTCCCTCATTTTCGCAGGTAAGACTGCAGTCGCAGAGCAGGCATTCCTTCATGGCAGCAACATTTTTTTTTACACTTTTTTTTTTTTTAAACAGCACCATAAGATAACCTTCCACTTTTCTCACAAAAAACGTAAAGCAATCTGTCCACATTTCTCACAAAAACGTAGAGCACTGTCCACATTTCTCACAAAAACGTAGAGCAATCTGTCCTCTCCTCTTTACCTGGGATTCCTATACCAGACTTGTGGACACCTGGCCCACGTCTGACACTTTCAATAGTACTACTTCCATTGAAAAGGGGAACACAAAATCAGGGAAACAGATTATTATTCATATAAAATCCTTCACCGCTTGGAAACAAAAACACTCATATCGCGCCGTTTCGAGCCTTTCCTCTGCCCATTCAGCTTGTCAGGGGCACACAACTGATCCCGTGTGTGTTCCCTTATTATCCACTGGAGACAAACTACAGTTCATACTTCTGTGGCATTCTGACCACCAAGGGTTCGAACACAGAATCCAAAGCAGCAGGTGAAAGGTAGAAAAGTAAAAACAAAAAAGAAAGAGCTGTAAGGAAACATGCTGCTGAAAAACTATGATCATTACGTAAATGGTATTAAATGGGGGGGGGGGGGGGGGGGGTGATCTCTGAGCCTATGTTTGAGCATCCATTTCAGGATACAAGGGGGTTCAACAGTCAGAGTAGTCAGCTCTGCTGTTTAGTAACGCGAGCACGGTCAGTCACCTACACGCGGACAGCAACTACAGGTGTGCGCAACAGACTTTGCTTGGATTTCCCAGGGGATGGAAAAGTAATTTTTGTGACTGCTGATGATCAGCACAAGAATCATCATCCAACGAAAACAATTTACTGTGTTTACATTTTTATGGACATGGAAAATGTTTAAAATTCAAATCACAGCTTCATCATCTACAAAATGTGGTACGCCTGCTCTTCAAAGCTCACATGTATCTACAATCTCTTTTGCACGTTTTCTTTGAACATTCTCCGTAAGAGTTAGTTCCCCAAAACCACAAACACAGGCACAAAAGATCAAAGATCCAGTTTTCTTTTTTTTTTTTTGTAACACACAGAATGTAAGACAGTCAGGAAATTTCTAGCAAAGTAGTTTTAGTTCTAAATGAAAGGGAAAACAATTCACACATGCAAAAAAAGAAACAAAAAAAAAACAAAAAAAAAAAAAAAAAAAGAGAGGTCAAATTAAGTTTAAACTGGCATCATATAGAGTACATTACAGAAGCAAACACACAAAAATTTTAAAACAAACAAGAAATTCATTCTTATTCTTTCGATTATCTCACCATCACAAACACCCATCTGTTTCATCGCTATTTCAGTTTAGTTGATTTTGCTTTTCATGGTCATTAGGTTCAGCTTTCCCCTTACATAATCTAACATTGTTTTACGCACAAAATATGAGAGAGTCAATGACAGTCACAGAAAAGAGAGCATGTCTAGCACAGAATTTCAAGAAGGTAGGGATACAATTTATACAAGCAGAGAGAGAGGGAGAGAGAGAGAAAGGAGGAGGAGGCTGAGGCAGTGGAAGGGAAGAGGGGGGGGAGGAAAGGAGCAGGATGGGGAGTGGGGAAAAGCAGAACTTACGATAATGACTGGCATTTGTCTGGTACGATAATGACCAGCATTTATCCAGTATGATGATGACGGGCATCTAGCACCAAATCTATGAATCTAGGCGCACACAAGGTCACATTCTCTCTTTCTCCCTGTCTCTCTCTCTCTCTCACACACACACACACACACACACACAGAGTTTCTATTCAGTGTCCACTGATGAATTAGAGATGGTCAGAGCTTCAATTTTGTCATCATTTAGGTCTGAGGTGTTCTGCATCATCCCATGTTTTAATGGCAGCTTTACGTTATCGAGATGTCTGTACCAGTGTATTAATTATGCTTGATGATTTGCATGCTTGCTGATGCTGAGCGTCATCTGTGAAGAGGTGGTGATCAAATGCCAGTAGTGCAGGCAGTTGACCACCAGTGTAGCTTGATGATGATACCGGAAAGTAGGGCGGTGTACAGAATGAAAATCACAAGTTCCGAGCCTTGGCAAATGAAGTATATGTACCAGCACAATTCTTCAGCATAGGGGGGGGTGGTGAGGCTAGGGAGAAGGGGAAGAAGGAGGGTGGGGTGGAAAAAAGGGGGCTGAACGAGTATAATTACCTTCTCATTGTCTCAACATTTTCATGATGACATGTCTGGGAGAAACTGACCTTTTTTCTTTAAAAAAAAACATTTTCCTAAATGAACTGTTTACGGTATCATCAGACTTCTTAAAGTTCCGAAATGAGTGTTGCGTAAGCAGTTGCTGAAGAGAGCGAGGAGAGTGGGGCAGGGGGGGGTGGGTTGGCCAGGAATCTTTCAAGGCCGAACGGTACCCGTCGTTTAAACAGTCTACATAACACACACAAAACCAATGTATGCACAGGCATGCAGCCATGGAGCCTGGGAATGGCTTTTGTTCTCACAATGATGAACGGAACATTCTCCAAATCGATGCATGCAAAGACATGCACGACAGCAAACAAGAGAGGCCGTGGCCTATTTTGACTCACATGTGATGCAACACACACTATGGGAAGATGACGGGCAAAGAATGGTTGGTTAAAAAAAAAAAAAAAAAAAAAAAAAAATGGGAAGGGGGGAAAACAGGCATGCAGAAGTTATTCCAACAAGACCAACACCTCCTTCAGCAGGAACATCAGGTTACTGATAAAGGACGTCACAGTTCAGGTGTGATACCAAAAGAAGACAAATGAGAGCGATTAGACGAGTGAAAAAAAACAAACAAACAACAACAAACAAACAAACAAAGAAAACAACAAAAACAAACAAGGATCAAGAGTCAAACTGCCATGTACATGTCTCCAGTTTGACCAGTTTGGTTATCATTGTGGTCCACAGTTATTCACACACACACACACACAGTGACAATTTTCCTAATGATTATCACAGCATCGCAATTCCGAGCGTTAAGCCATCACTTCAAGGACTAGCTAGATAACTGGGTTCTTTCTTCAGAGTCCTTCAAACCACTCACATCATCATCCCTTCATCCCCCCCCCCCCCATTCCCCCACAATGTAAAATATGCAATACAATCATTCAAAGTTTATAAATATCTGCTATTATAACACTAACAGGGAGACAGACTCGATTTATTTAATGGCTGCTCTAATGCAGCTTCATCTGCTTGATTAAAATAATGTAAATATTCACTCAAATGATTTCACCTTCTTATATCTGGAAAGACCTATCTAGTGGTCCATCTTCATTCCGTGCTTTGCATTTTTTTTTCATACCTGTGCGCATGCTTGGTAGAAATCGAATTAACGGGTCTGATCATTAAAAAAATTGCAAATTCATAATATGTTATAATATTTGCATGTAATATCATTTTACTATATTTTTTTCATCCATGAAGACAGCAACAGATGTACCCGATTTTCTAATACTGAAAAAAAAAAAAAAAAAAAAAAAACACTGGTTAAAATATTATTCAAAGATTTATGGTCTTTGCATTCCAGTGGAATCTTGAAGCAGGAAAAGGCTGGGGAGGTCCTTTTCATTGAAAGATTTACTTGATTTGGTTACAGAGACTCTTGGGGCAAAAAGATAAAAAGAAAAAAAAAAAAAAAATGTTTAAAAATCTATGATGGATGGACACCCACCTAAACGTAAATGGACACACACACATCACATGCACAGACAGACTGAAGAAAAAAAAAAAAAAAAAAAAGAATAGAGAAGAAAATCTGGATGGATCATGGGACACACACCTACATGTAAATGCACACACACACACCCACACGCACATACAGAAGACGCAAACAAGATGATCACACAGGCTTACTTTGTGTACACATGTGAGTCAGTAAAAGGTGGAAAAACTTGCTGCTCCCGAAAGACACGTGCCCAGGCAAGCAAAGAAAAGGAGACAATGAAGCTTCTCAGTAACGACCCTTTCGCATGCACTTGTTCCTGTCTCATTTACCTCCCTTGTCTATACTACACTGACTTTACAACAAAAAAAAAAAACTTCCTCGACAGACTTGTCTTTCTGTCGTATTTGCATTTTCCCACTACACCCCCTCCACCTCCCAGTTAAACACTCTTTCAATCCAAAATGTTCGTTTTTTTTTTCCATCACATTCGCCTCCTTTGTTTATTAACCAAGAGATGCACTTCCAGTTAGTCACTCCCTCTGTGAAAATACTTGTTGTTTGGTCACCTTGGTATCCTTTGTGATTGAACATTCCTCATCTCAACGCATCTGTCTATTGGTCACGTCTGTGTGCTTCGCTTTTACGAGATTCGTCTCTGAGTAAACACCCTTGTCAGAATACTCGTCGTTTTGTCACATTTGTTTACTTTGTCTACACAGGGTTCACCTTCTTACAAGGTCACATCTGCCTAAAGTCTTGTCTTCCCATCACATTTGTGTTCCTTTGGCGACATCATGTTCGTCTTCCTACAAAGACTCTCACCCCATAAAATGACTGCCTATCCATCACACTTCTTGTCCTTTCCCTCTAAACTGCACTTGAGTTCAAATTTTCCCCCTCAAAGATCCCCCATCCTGACGCACTTGTCCATCATTTCTTGTCCTTTCTCTAGGATTCTTTCCCCCTCAAAGATCCCCCATCCTGACGCACTTCTACCGGGGGTCCTTGCTGAGAACTTTCACTGCCGTGTATACAAACCCTCGGTCCCTGGACTTACGGTAGATGGCAGCCTGCATTACCAAATCCAATGCCAGCGAAACAACTCGCCAGCAGCATTTCCGCGCGTGCTTCCAAGTCATCAGCATTGAAGGTCGCCCTGAGAACAGGGGAGGAGGATGGGTGAGAGAGGGTTAGTGACTTGTGCGGCCACCCTGACAGGCGGGCCAACTTACCATAGGTGGACGCCGGCGTTGCCGAAGCCGATTCCAGCAAAACAGCTGGCCAGCAACATCTCCGATCTGGCCTCAAAGTCGTCTGCATTGTACACAGCTCTGAGAAAAGTGCAGATGGTAATGAATACATCCTAACACAACGATTATCTAAAAACTGAAAAAATATACAACTACTACCAAAACCACTTCACTGACGTCATGTCTGTTTCACAACACATCAATCCAGTCCTTATGCTCACCTACCACATGAAATATTCACAGGCACACACGCATATATATATCAAGCTTTGCACACATGCAGGCATCCACATGTACATGGACACACACTTGCGTGCATGCAGAAGTATACAAAGTCGCATTTTTATAAACACAAACACGCATTAGCTGCTTCAAAGCTATTTCCAAAGATAAAACATACTCTAAAACATGCGCGCACATACACACACACACACACACACACACACACGCACACGAGACAGTAAGAAACTCCAGCACAATACTGTTTTCAGCAAACTAGTTTTACACCGCACTCGGTGTCCATTTTGGAAGGTATTACCAAGCAACTGACACAACCACTTGTTTCTTCACACTGGAACCGATAAAAGCCGTTCAGACTCCTTCCTACATGAACAGCATGCTGTCTTTCCTCTCAGCTACAGATGGCTCAGAACTTGCCCCCGACGCAGTACTGCTGTATAACAATATGACCAGCAAACAGCACACTCTGCTCCACTGGTTTCACATATGCGGGGTACATCCAATGACTTGTTATGTGACTTGTGACAAAAAGAGGTCCGTTTCCCATTAAGAAAAACAAACCTTTGCCCTTTACCATCATGTTTCTGGGGTCCTTCTCTCCCACTGTTTCCCTCTTTTTTTTTCTCTTTTTTTTTCTGGTTTTGTTTCTGGCAATTTCAAAACGATGAGTTTTTTTTTTTTTTTTTTTTTTTTTTTTTTTTTTTACACTATTTTCCTCTTTTCTTTCTCTTTCTTTTTCTGGTTTTGTTTCTGGCAATTTCAAAACGATGAGTTTTTTTTTTCTTTTTTTTTTTTTTTTTAAAAAAAACACAAAGGAGTTACACTTTGGAGGAATGCACGGAGAAGAAAAAAAGACAGCTGATCGGTGGAGCTTGCAGGAAGCAGCGGAACCAACCAAGGAGGTGGAAAGAGATGAGAAGGGGGCCGCTCTTTTATACATGCATCTATAACAATAATATAATATAATAATGATTATTCATAGCACTTTACCTTACTATGTGAGTATAAGCTTATGAATTCAAAAAAAAGAAAAGGAAAAAAAAATAAATGAAACCAAAATAAAATAAATATAAGTACCATGCATCTACAAACAAGAGTGCACATTCACACACACACACACACACACAGACAGACACATACGCACCATCTCACGACAGTGCATACAACAGCATATGCGCGCGCAGACACACTCTCATGCATGCGCGCACGCGCGCGCACACACACACACACACACACACACACACATGACAAACACACACACACACACACACACACACTGACTGAGAAAAGATATCCTTCTGCTTCTTTTGATCCGATTCTGCTGAGAAGACGCCACTCCAAAATGATCTATTATTCAACACGGTTTGTTTGTCACTTATACCCCCTTTGGCTTTAATGGAAACCGATCCCCATGTGGACAGTTATACACAAAGCAGTAAGTACGTGAACACTTCTATTGTCTTTTTCACACTTGTTTTATATGAAGTTTCACACTTGTTTTAAAGGTAAAATCTTTTTTTTTTAATTCAATATCTCTCTCTCTCTCACACACACACACACACACACACACACACACACACACACACACACACACACACACACACACACACGCTCAAAACCAGCCATATACATGAAAATCACATGATGAAAAATTTCCCTGTTAGAACAATCATTATTACTGCTCTAAAATGCACACACCCTCACAGTCATGCACTCCTCAAATACCACTCCTTCTGCAAAAAGACGGATGGAAAACAAAAACAAACAAAAACAAAACCAAAAAAAAATTAAAACCAAGCAGTCACACATCCCAGAATGCAAGTTAAAAAAAAAGGGCAACTCGACACACACTGCAGTGAGCCTGACCTTTTGATGTACTTGGCCGTGACACGCAAGGCGTGTTTGGACCAGACGTCGCTGATTGGGTTGTTGCCCTTGGTAGGCGGGCCGCTGGTTGGGGTTCACCGGCCGCGGCTTTCTCTCAAAATAGGGCAGCGCTGTGAAGGATTCAATGGCATGGCTGCAACAGACAGAGTCAGCCAAGTCTTTATACGCAACTGCCCCATTTCAGGTTATTTTCTTTCCTTTCTTTCCTTTTTTTTTCTTTTTTCTTTTATTTCGGGGGTGGGGGGCTGGGGGGTGGGGGTTGGGGGGGGTCGTGGTAGTGGTGGAAGAATCCATAATTTTTGCACAGAATTATTAACAAGTGTGGAAGAATCCATAATGTTTGCACAGAACTATTAACTAGTGTGGAAGAAATCCATAATGTTTACACAGAACTATTAACTAGTGTGGAAGAATCCATAATGTTTGCACAGAACTATTAACTAGTGTGGAAGAATCCATAATGTTTGCAGCATCACAAGTGGGGAAGGATGGGCTGAATTTGAGTCTGATATAAGTATGTGTATTCAGCAAACCTGAGTTTATAGTTAAAAAAAAAAACAAACAAACAAACAACACAAACCAAAACCTTCCATCTGGAGGTGATCTGCTGTACATGTCAAACTTTATGAAGAGTTCAATACATGATGAGAAGAAAGAAAGCCCTAGTGGACCACAGACGGCGGCAAATGTCCCAAAATCGAGGAGACAGTTGCGACTAAACACCCCCCTGATACCATCAGTTCCTGTTATTCAGAGATCCCTGAGGTGGAGACTGATGAAGGAGGTTCGAAGAGCTCACCAGAAAGCTGCCTCCGAAATGTCTGAGGGGCACAGAGTGCTCGAAGGCTGCTGTGGTGTTTTCCTTTATGATCTTACGCGTCCTATGGTGTCTATGTGCATGCCGCCAAGGCTGCTGTGGTGTTTTCCTTTATGATCTTACGCGTCCTATGGTGTCTATGTGCTCACTGCCAAGGCTGCTGTGGTGTTTTCCTTTATGATCTCACGCGTCCTATGGTGTCTATGTGCTCGCTGCCAAGGCTGCTGTGGTGTTTTTCCTTTATGATCTTACCCGTCCTATGGTGTCTATGTGCTTGCAGCCAAGGCTGCTGAGGTGTTTTCCTTTATGATCTTACCCGTCCTATATGTGTCTATGTGCTCGCTGTCTATGTGCTCGCTGCCAATATCAGGGCTGTCACCACGTTAAAAACAACTCACAAAGTCTTTCATTCACACAATTCTTTTAAAATGCATCTTCTAAAAACCCATCCAAAAGTTTGTTAAAAAAAACTTTCCACTGTAAAACCTCAGATCCGATGAAAAATGTTAATCTCTTTCAAGAACTCAAAGATCGCGTCAGGCGGAACGTCTCTGAACAAGGTTTTCATGGAATCTGAGGCTTCCAGGATTGTAGGGGGAGACTTACTTGGGGATGATTCCTATGGCGATATCTTTACGCCAGTTTTTCGTTTAGACTGGGAGAGATGAGAAGGCGGTGCTGCTAGGACCTGCAGTGCTCAGGTTTTTTTCCCAGCAGTACCTGAGGTATCCGGGGAGGCATACAGACGTGTCCTCTTGGTCTTCATTCCCGATGATGTGGGAGAGGCGATGGATAGTGAGAGGAGGCAAGGGAGAGTCCAGGGATTGATTCTTAGCTAGGAACTCTGTGAGGAAGTGGAGGAACAAAGATGTCTGTGAATGTGGAAATCTGGGGCACGGTCCCTGAGACTTTGTCTAAAGCAACTGCCTGAAGCAAGAGCTGGAAGGATGTCTTTGGGGAGAATTTGTTGAATGGGATCACGTTGATTAGCTTGAAAGAATGCTTTCAAAGATGTTCAAGGTCTAGAAAAAAAATCCCAACCGGGACACTGCCTTGGGCTGAGGGCCTCTTGGTGAGCCAAGCACCGCAGGAGACTTCTAAGAGAAGAAAGCTGTCCCTCTGGCCCAGACTGAGGTGGTGGAAAGGTACTGACAGGAGTGAAGACGAGAGAGAAGGTAGGCATATTGAACGTGCCCAGGAATGGTTGAGTGTGGGTGTTTTGGGTTTTTGTTTTTTTTTTTCACACCAGTCTAGCCACTAGCCACTTTTTTTTCCAGGGACTGTTACACTGGGATTCAGTTCCTATCTGTGAAGATCAGGATGTTGCCCTCCATGCACAGTGAGCAGGTCAGACACGTCAGTTAGAGGCAATTTTTGGAAATACCTTTTCACATTCAGTTTAAAAACTGGTTGGCCGCAACTCAAACCTATTTTTTCCAAACCATCCGATATGTAGATTAGGTTTCCCATATATCTATCGGACCTGTGTTACTGCGTACCTGTGCCAAGAAGCAAGATGGTACACAGATCCGTATCATAAAAGAATGAAAGCACACAAAGACGATACACAAACTGAAAGAGAAGATTGTCAACGAACTGTCAGGAACTGTACCCAAGTTTCTGGTGGTATCATCACACACACACACCTTTAAACACGTAATCCTCCGTTTATGTATATGCTTTTGTACGTCATTGCCTATACATAATCATTTGTCTTTCATTTTATGTCATCAGTCCTGAAGACGGTCTATGACTGAAATGTTGAAGATTTTTGTTCAATTTTTCTTTTTTTTTTTCTTTTTTTTTTCTATTTTCAGATCTTTGAGCATCCTCAAAGGTTTCGTATTGTTGACAGAAGATCGGCGGTCAAAAACCTTTATTATGGTAAGTTTTTTCTTTTCCTTTTTTTTTTTTCTCCTATTTTCAAATCTTCTGAGCATCCTCAAAGATAATTCGTATTGTTGACAGAAGATCGGCAGTCAAAAACCTTTATTATGGTAATTTTTCTTTTCTTTTTTTTTTTTTCTCCTATTTTCAAATCTTTCTGAGCATCCTCAAAGATAATTCGTATTGTTGACAGAAGATCGGCAGTCAAAAAACCTTTATTATGGTAAGTTTTTCTTTTCCTTTTTTTTTTTCTCCTATTTTCAAATCTTCTGAGCATCCTCAAAGATAATTCGTATTGTTGACAGAAGATCGGCAGTCAAAAACCTTTATTATGGTAAGTTTTTCTTTTCCTTTTTTTTTTCTCCTATTTTCAAATTGTTCTGAGCATCCTCAAAGATAATTCGTATTGTTGACAGAAGATCGGCAGTCAAAAACCTTTATTATGGTAAGTTTTTCTTTTCCTTTTTTTTTTTCTCCTATTTTCAAATCTTCTGAGCATCCTCAAAGATAATTCGTATTGTTGACAGAAGATCGGCAGTCAAAAACCTTTATTATGGTAAGTTTTTCTTTTCCTTTTTTTTTTTTTTTCCTCCTATTTTCAAATCTTCTGAGCATCCTCAAAGATAATTTGTATTGTTGACAGAAGATCGGCAGTCAAAAACCTTTATTATGGTGGTATCATGAGTTTACTGAGGAAAAGAGTGTGTGGACAAGGAAAAACGTATGTCACTTGTGCAAGCTTTTTATGTAACAAAAAAAAAGAAAAAAGAAGAAAAAAAAGGGTTTTAAAGTCTTGTGCCTATGCCCAGTCGTGGAAATCATGCAGCTTGCATGCACAGGACAGCATGCAGGGACAGGTAGGAATGGACAACACAGGAGACTGGTGTCACCAACCTGTAGGACAGGCAGTGAATCAATGGGGAAAAAAAAAAAAAAAAAAAAACTGACAGTGTCACGCAAAGAGCGAGACCTAATGCGCCGGAATGCATGCCTTGCGGCGTTTCTTTTCATGACATGTGTCTGAAGAAATACAACCTAAAGGCCATGCCTGGCCTGTGTCAGGCTCAGCAATGACACCCCAGGAACTCCTTTCTCCGGACAGAGCGGGGGCAGGCAGCCTTTTTTTTTTCTTCTGTGCTGTGGTTGAGAACGGCACAGGCGCAGGTTGTGTTAAATCTGTAAGTTGATAAATGGTTGCTGAGATTGAAATGAATTTTGGCAGCTAACACTCCCAGAGGTCGAACATGGGAAGGGAAACTCTTACACTTCTGTGCGGACCAGGGAATTGTATTTGTAAAGATGTTTATTTTGTGTTGCATCGTTGATGCCTAACTTGGCAAAAAAAAAAAAAGGGGGGGGGGGGGGGGGGGCACAAAGACCTGTTACTGCATTTAAGGTGAAATATATCTGTTAGATATTTGTGAAACCGAAAACAGAACAGTAGACAGAATGTCATGTAGACAATGTAAAAGTTCAGTTATTATCAAAAAGGGAAAACTCTCTTTCGTTTTGTCCGATCGGTTGGATGTCAACGTTGCGTGAGCAAGAGTCCGACACAAACACATGCCCATGAAACAAATCACAGCGCAGGCCTCCAAGGGTGTACAGGACTGCTCAAAGGGCAGGTGAGGGCAGTGCTTCTCTGGGTCCTCCCCAGCACCTTCGGCTGTTTCTTTTTCTTCAGAAAATCATGATCGACACAAACACCCGGAGACCAGACTCACCATAACACGTCGATACTAGTGTTGGCTGTGACTCTTTCCAGAGCTGTGCGGAGATGGAGACAAAGTCATGATCGACACAAACACTGGAGACCAGACTCACCATAACACGTCGATACCAGTGTAGGCTGTGACTCTTTCCGGAGCTGTGCGGAGATGGAGAGGGTCCAAGATCCCTAGCGTGGGTCGCAGAGCACGGTTTGAAATCCCTACGCAGGTCAACAGTGAACACATCAGATAGACAGACAGACCGACGGACAGACAGATTGATAGACTGAAAGACAAATACATAGATGGATAGACAGAAATCTCTATCTTTCTTTACATATGATGGATATAGGTATATAGATACATACATAGTCAGCTAGACAGATATAAATACAGAGAGAGAGAGAAATAGATAGGTAAAGTAATGTTGCTTACAGCTAAGCCGACCGCGTTGGGCCATATCAGGGCTGTCACCGCCTTGGACAGACAGACAGACAGACAGACAGACGGACAGACAGACAGGTGAAGTTTGCATAACACGAACTATGCGCATTAGAAAACACTTCACTGAACGTTTGTAAAAGCTACTTTCAAAGCGTAGGCCTTTCAAACCTTCTCAGCTCTGACACCATACTCTCTTTTCTTCTTTTTTTTTTTCTTTCACATGATCGCCCTGAACTGAACACGAATGGCAGCTGGTCAGATCTGGAATCCTTACAATTGTCCAAATGGTGTGATAAGAAAACTTTCGGCCCACATTCTGTGTTATGGGAAAGGAGGCTTTGGGCATTCTGAAAGGAAGTTTGGGTGGGGTGGAGAGCGCAGGGAGTGGGGAGGAGGGGAGGGGGGCAAGAGAGATGGT
>JADBJO010004030.1:90000-97500 GCA_016801955.1 Conus betulinus | reverse complement strand
AAACGGCAAAAAATCTGAATTATGGCAGTTGTATTTCCAGGTGTCGACATGTTCAAAGAGGCTCAGATTAATTCTTCTTGACAAAGCACACGTGTAACAAGAAGCTAGCTATTCCTGGCTGGTTCACTTTCTGACAGAAGTCAAAAACTGATATTCGAAAAATGCTCTAGTCTGTAGTCTCGTCAGTCCACTCCCATTTAAAAAAAAAGATAAATTGTCTCTTCTTTGAAAATATTACCTGAATTTATGCAATTCATTGACATGCAAGACATCGTGTTTACCCCCCCCCCCCCCCCCCCGCAAAAGAGACGAAGACTATGCGTGACCACCAGAAAAACGGCTGAACAAATCACATTCACCTACATGTCCGCCAACCACAGAACTGCTCTGGTTAATGCATGTACATGCATAAGCACTGCTATGTACCATTCTTTAATGCATGTACATGCATAAACACTGCCACGTACCATTCTTTAATGCATGTACATGCATAAGCACTGCCATGTACCATTCTTTAATGCATGTACATGCATAAGCACTGCTATGTACCATTGGTAATGCATGTACATGCATAAGCACTGCTATGTACCATTGGTAATGCATGTACATGCATAAGCACTGCTATGTACCATTGGTTAATGCATGTACATGCATATAAGCACTGCTATGTACCATTGGTTAATGCATGTACATGCATAAGCACTGCTACGTACCATTCTTTAATGCATGTACATGCATAAGCACTGCTATGTACCATTCTTTAATGCATGTACATGCATAAGCACTGCCACGTACCATTCTTAATGCATGTACATGCATAAGCACTGCTATGTACCATTCTTTAATGCATGTACATGCATAAGCACTGCTACGTACATTCTTTAATGCATGTACATGCATAAGCACTGCCACGTACCATTCTTTAATGCATGTACATGCATAAGCACTGCTACGTACCATTCTTTAATGCATGTACATGCATAAGCACTGCTATGTACCATTCTTTAATGCATGTACATGCATAAGCACTACCATGTACCATAACAGCCATGGGCAGGATTGCCTGGAAGGCAGAGTCACGGAAACCCTGAAGTGGTAAAACTGCACACGGTACGAGACTCACGGTAACTAAGCATTTCACAGTTTTCGTTTTCCAGCTGACACATTTTTACCCGCGGATGGGTTTTTTTTTTTTTCCTTGCTTCTGAAAGTCAGGTGGTCTTCTTGGTAGTTCCTCGTATCCAAGGACAGTTTTTCAGCCTGACTATACTACAGCAGTGGAAGAAAGGATGACCCATACGAGTGAATTTTCTTCTGAACCCAGCACACGCTCAGCAAGCCGCAAAGGCAAATCAAACTTCGTCTTCTGGTTCGAAGTGCTGCCTCTAGGATTACTTATCACTTTAAGAATATAGCAGTCCGCCGAATCATAGTTATATAGTCGCATTGAAGAATCAATAATTTTGAAAAAAAAAAGTGCAATCTTCTAACTATGAAAGTACAGAGCAAGCAAGTCGCATTGAAGAATGTGGAGCTACGTAGTTTTGCAAAAAAAAAATGTGCAATCTTTTAACTTTGGTTACAGTACAGAGCAAGCAAGTCTGCCGACACTACCAGAAAGAGAACATGTTCAGATCTAAGGGAATGACAAACACAACTGCTGTGTCCACCACCATGGGATCCAAACTGACAAAGTCTGACGATGAACTCTAAAAACCAACAGAGCCCACCGCAGAAGTGCATGTACTTCCATTTCCCCGTTGACCAATCTCACTGAGAGACATACACTGTTCTAGGACATGCACTGTAAAGCAGTCAAACAACGATCTGCCTTACTTTTTTTCCCCTGTTGTTGCTTTTTTATATATACAGGAAAACAATATGTTAAGAAAAATCTCTGAACAGGAAAAATGAAAAACTTGACAGAAATGTGGGAAAATGGCAGTGGCTGACTGATCAATGCACAGTTTCTCTTGGTCATGTAGAATATTTGTGTGTATACATCACTCATCTTACAAGCTGATAAATTCCTATAAAAGAAGCACAGAGAGAGAGGGGGGGGGGGGGGGAGGGGGGGGTTAAATTTTTGTTTTCAAACATCTGCCAGGCAACAAGAACTCAGGTCTAAACTGCTGAAGTACAAAGGGCAAAGGTCAGGTACAGGAGCATGGGGTGGGTGATATAAGGGAGAGAGAGTGGAGCAGGGAGGGGTGGAGGGGGGGGGAGGGGCGGAGGGGGAACACTTGATGAGGGGCAACTCCCTTAACTGCAAATGATAGGCAGAGTTTAGAAGGAAGGAGGAGGAGGAGGGGGGGGGGGGGGGGGGGGGGAGAGAGGATGGGGGAAAGAAGGAGCGTGTGTATGTGTAGATGTGGGACTGGGAGGTGTGGGGACCAAAGGGCAACTGCAGAACCAGATCTCCATTTAATGAAACAATTACGTACACTCACTCCCCCCTAAAGCTTGCTGAGTGAGACAGGAGGAACAAAGGGGTTGGGGGGGGGGGGGGGAGTGGGGGTGAAAGTGGTGGTGACGCTGGGGTTGACAAACCGATAACCCGCCATGTCAACAACCACCACAACAATTGCTGTTGACGATGCTTACCCTTCAGGCTATGACATCCTGTGTGAGAAGACCGGGATGGGGGTGGGAGGTGGGGAGGGGGGAATGGGAAAGAGGGTGGAAGGAGGGGGGGGGGGGGGGGGGGAAGAAGAGACAGGGACACGGCAGTGGGAGAGACAGAAGGACACCTAGAGAGGAGATATCAGTCCGAGACCGAGCTCACTGGAGAAAGGGGGGGAGGTTAGAGGGAGGGAAAGGAATGTTCCGTACGGGTATAACCACAAACACACACACACCCTTCCTCTTCCCTCCGTCCTCTCCCGAATCTGCTGCAGTGTCTAATCAAGAGCAAAAGGAGGTCACCAAGGTGAAACTGTGACACCTACCTGTCTTCGCTTGGAGCTCCAGGTAATCGAACACTGCCGTGCCTGTCGTTTCACTGCCCGTGCCAGCGGTCGTCGTCACTGTAACCATGGAAACCAAAAGGTCAAGGTCAACATGATCACAATCAGAACCCCCAGAACGAATTAAGTATACTGAGTAAAAATTTTTTGTTTCTTTCAACATAATCATCCATACGTGAGAATAAGACTGAAAGAGACAAAGCATCTTAAATCATGTTTTAGAACAAGTCGAACAGAAGAAAGAAAGAAAGAAAAAAAAAACTTAGACATCCCACATGAGATTTAAACCCTTGAAGTTGATCTAGGACTTGTCATGTTCTATGTAAACGAGTACCCATACGCCACCATCATGTTATCTCTACTTCCACAGGCCTGACTTCCTGTGTGACTGGTTTCCATGGCCGACAGGACAACATGCCGAATGCCACACACAGGCTTTGAAACTTCTGACCAATTACAAATAACTACAGAGTTCGATGAACCATGCAATTTATTTGAATTCATATTACTTACAGCACAGCCAAACAAAAATCTAAATCATGACTATCATTTTGTACATATTCAACTCTAAACAGAAGTTTAAACACACACACACACACACACACACACACAAACACACACACACACACATATACGCACAAGTGTGCGAGTCCACACCACCTCATAAAAACAGATTTTGTCTTAAAATAAGCCAACGTCGCTCTAAAATCTTTCTTCCCAAAACTTTTCAGATCAGACGAAAAATATTCATGTCTATCAGGAACTCAAACATCGCATCATGAGACATCTCCGACTAAGGTTTTCATGGAGTCTGTCAAAAAAGCATTTTATACGTATCTGAAATAATGTAACTACCCACCACTCTAAAAGAACATGTCTTACAATGACTAGTATATCCCATACAATACATCATGGAGAGTTTTAACCCTGTGAAAAGGTAGGGGTGGGTTTCAAAGGAGTGGCCTGTGTGCAATCGGCACAACATCGTTCTCCTTTGCAGCACTTGGCCAGTGGGACATGGACAAAACTACTTGAAGTTTAGACGGATTTGAAAGAGTTTGTTATCCCAGCTGCATATTCCAGTCCTCTAGCAAGAGGCCCGAGCCTCAGGTTTCAGGTTAGTGTGAGGAATAAGTTCTGCTGCTTGATACATGTTAATATTAATTAATTAATTAATTAATTAAAATAAAAACAAAGAAAGATCAAATAAAGACCTAAAGGTGAAGTTTCAACAATCAAGTTTCTATTACACTTCTTTCCATTTAAAATTAACTGCATCTTTGATATATATGACAAAAGACAAACATCATCATAAAAGGGCTACAGGTCAAAATGAAATTCTTTCGATTTTACATTCAGACGCTGTTTTTGTCCTCCCATGCATGAAAAAATAGTAATGCCCTCCAACTGGCATGAAGAATCGTCACTGCGCTTACATTCAGGAAGCATGTAAAACAGTTTGATGTAAGAGCTCTATACCAGTGGCGGATTTCTGACAGCAAGAGTGACCACTATGAAGGTTCTAGGCACGGCCAGGCTAGCCAGCAACCAGTGAAACATGATCTTCAAGGCCCAGCTGAGATGGACGGGCATGCTGGCATGCCTATCCCAAATCCTTCCATCAGGAGTAGATAATGCAAAATTCTGGGATAACTGAAATTTTCTAGAATTTTCTCGAACACACATCGTCTTCAGGTGAGTAAATCCGCAGTGAGACTGACCAGCCAGAACCAGACTTGTTACAGACTATGTCAAGGGAGCGAAATCTCTCACAAAGGGCCTTAAGCGCACAGTTGAAAAAACAGGTAACCGGCCGATTAGCGCGCAGTGCCCCCATCTAGTGCATATGGTCGATCTGTGTCAAGGAGGCTTAGGTGGGACAGGTAACTGTCATGTGATAGTTGGCATCCAAGGCGGTAAGGCACTGTGTTGACGCTCTGTCAGGCTTACTGAATGCGTATGGATACGTAGTCATAGCTTTCTATAGGATAATTACACTGTGTGAAAGTGGCCCCCAAAGTCGTCGGAAATTTTTTTATGTCCATTTGGCGCACAGCGGTTGTTTACTATGCTATTTTGTAGGAATGTGTGTGTGTGTGGTTGTGCTTGCACGCAAGAAGTTTTTTTTTCATGTGGGGGGGGCGAGCCATGCAGCTCCTAGCTGCGTCTGGCTAGGGGGGGGTTTCTCGGGGTTCTCCCGTTTTCCCTCTCACCCCTTGGTGCTTGGGTAGGGCAACCTATCCTGGGGTCAGACTTGGGTCGGGTGCGGGGCTGACCCCCTTTCTCGGCTGACCCCTTCTCTCCCCCCCCCCCCCCCCCCCCCCCCCCCCTTTACGATGCTTTTTGGTGCATATTGTATTTCATTTATTGTGTTCTCTCTTGTTCATTTCTTTCATATGCAACACACCCACTACACACAGTCACACACCCTCCCCCCCTCTCACTCTCCTTCCCCTCCCTGTCCTCTTCTCTCTCTCTCTCCACTCTTCCTCTACTTTCACTCTCTCTCTCTCTCTCTCTCTCTCTCCCCTCTCTCTCTTTCCCCCCTTTGTCTCACTCTCTCTCTCTCTCTCTCTCCCCTTTTCCTCCTCCTCGCTTCACTCTACCCTCTTTCCTCGTGCTCTTCCTCGAACACTACTCACCCTCTCTCCCACTGCCCCTCTTCAACTTCATTCACCACTTTGGCTTCACAAGGGGAGTATTGTGCATGTTAATGTCTGTACTGTTTTCATTGTTTTGTCGCTGAGGAAGGCTTATTGCCAAAAATTTCTTGTCTTGTTTTGTGTCGTTCATCAAAGTGCGTTACTTCACACTTTGTTTTGTGTGCTCTTTCTGCTTTTTCGTCGTGTTTCGGTAACGCTGCAGTTTGTTTCTTTAACCTAAGGCTTGTTTGGGAACTGCGGTGTGGTGAGCAGGTGTGTGTATGTGTGGAAACCTGGCATGGCTAGCCAACAACAGCATGTTTTATCCTCTTCTGTTCATGACCTGCAAAAAAAAAAAGTCTGATACTATTCTTCAATCTCATTGCACTCACCAGCTATCAGTGGCTTTACATCATGCGTGACTGGCTTCCCCTTGCCGATGGGGGCGTTGACGTAGTCCAGGAAATCAGCTTCTGGATTGGACGCGTACAGATTGGCCGCTTTGCACGTGTCTATAACAGAGCCTCCTCCCACTGCTACGAAGGCGTCAAATTTTCCCTCTATGGCAAACTTGATCGCTTCCTTGAAACTGTAATGAATCAAACCACACAGCGAGCCGGCCAATCAGTGACAAAGTAATCACCTGAAAATGTTGATAATCAACTGAATTAGTACATAATCAAATGTATAATCTTATACACAAATGGAAAAAGAATGACTATGTAAAGAGCAAATGAAACCTGAAACAAGTGTGACAAAAAAGGTGAAAGTACAAATCTATGAATGTATGATCGAATGTAATGGATGGAAAACAAAACAATGACAAAAAAAGAAAGAAAGAAAGAAAAAAAAACCCTTTTTTTTCAGTTTTTTTTTTTCTTTTTCATCCCTTTTCCTGTTATTAGGCAGCCATCATCAAACAAACGGACTAAACTGCTGGACTTACTTGGAGAGGCTTTGGTGGTCCCTTTCCTACCACTGACTGCCTTCAAGCAGCGCATGGGTATGCTAAAAGCTTCACAAACGACCCGTATGGCAACAAAATGGAGGATCACCCTTACTAAACAAAACAGGAGAGGACCTATATTTAATCGGCGATGGTGCAAGGGTGGAACATGGCAGAATGAGAGTCAGAAGGTTAGATTAAAGGGGAGCCGTCCTCAGACAGTCTTCGCTGACAGGATCTGCTGTTACGAACCAAACACCCAACTGACCTCTTGTCAGATGGCTCCACCCTCACTTTGTCGTACAGGTGAAACGGCACCTCAGCGCGCTCCAACGATTCCACCGTGACCTTGACAGGATCCATCTGGGCCAGTTTCTTGTCCGTCATCACGCACACCTTCTTCGCCTTCAGGTTCTTGCAATCCTGGAAATTATACGGAAACTGGGCTTTTTGAGAATGGCGATGGGAAAGGCTAATTTCATTAGATCAGATGAAAACATGACCACATTATCGATGACAGTCTTTTTTTTTTTTTTTTTTTTGACGCAAAGGGTTTTTGGAATATATAGTGTAACTTATAACTGATAATGAAAAATCATTTCATCCATCATAAATGTATGCTTTAGAACCTTAACCGTCTTGACCATCAAGCGCCCGCTAGCGCCCGGCCGGAAATCACACAGCCAAAACGCTGAGCGCCCGCCAGTGCCCGGTAAAACACATGGCAACAATGGCGCCGCCATGTTTCTCGTAGAAAAGGAAGTCTCGCGAGAACATGACTTCCTTCTTCCTGTAGCCATTTACTTCCCGTTTGCAAAAAAACCGCAAGTCGATACGTGCCGTGGTTCTCGAGTTTCGAATTTTTTAAAGTTTTGAGGTCGAAATGCCGTTTTTCACCATGGCTAACCTTGAGTTCTGCCGTTCTATAATGAGATTTAGTGATGGA
>JADBJO010004030.1:57500-77500 GCA_016801955.1 Conus betulinus | reverse complement strand
TACATGCATTGCAGCATCACAAGAAATATACAAAAAACAACTTATCACAGACTCCATACTCCCCCCGTCTTTCTACCTTAGGCAGACTGTATATGCATATCTATAACGCAATTTATAAGCCATACAATTTCCCTTGTTTCATCCCAATAGGCCTTAGCTGACTCTGAATTCCAAGACTAAAACTAAAAGATTACTTTTGTTCCAGTTTTTCTGGGATGAAAAGGTAGTTTCTAAAATAAACAAGAAGATATAGGCCCTTGATCAATAATTTCATGAGGTACTTTTAGGATCATTTTCATCCAGTGATCCACAGAAGTGTGTATGCACCTCAAGCCCTTGAATTCAGACCTGTCACAGAGGGAAAACAGATTACCCTGACCTGGTCACAGAGGGAAAAACAGATTACCCTTTGTGTTCACTTTTGTCAGGGGACACAAACAACAGACCATGTCCCGAGTTCATGCACAGACGCATTAACTTTGAGAAGGTACACGGAGAACTTTGCAACTAAGCCCTTTTGATAGGAGATGGCGCTGTGTTTAGTGCTGCTATAGTGCAGAGGAAACGTTGTTAATCAAGTTTATGCCAAAAGAAGCTCCAACAACAATGTCCTACCTGGCACAGTCCACAAATCATGGCCTGGAAGTACCGACAGAGTGGTGATGGTGATAGTTATAGTAGTAGTACTTGTGTACATATGATAATGATCAACTACTGAACTAGAGTTCCAGTCATTCTAGTCATTCTAGTCATTCTTCTTAACGAGGGTGGAGTGTGTATAATGACCTTTTCCTGGCTGATTTGCATAAGGCATATCACTGTTGATGCCTTCAAATAATGGACGAGTTTTTGTGAGTGGACTGACCTATCATTTGTGCAAAAAATATCAATAGATGAGATTTCGGCATCCCCAAATGAGCTTATGATTCTTTCCAGAAGTTTGACACACAATTCAGATTAAAAAAAAAAAAAAAAAAAATGGAAAAAAAGCCAGAGAATTATCACTTCTTCTAAATTCTATAGCCTAGTTAGCACGAAGGAGCAGGGAAAAAAAGGAAAAGAAAAAAAAAAAAAAAAATCAGGAAATTTCAGTTTCAACTGTGCTAAGGGTAGGTCTGCCACCTAGTCACAGTGAGTCTCCTACTGCTTGAGAACTGACTGCATGAATGTTGTGCCCTTCTTGACATTGCTTCTGAGTGAGTAGGCCTTGCTATGTCTTATTTCACAGTACGCCAGTCCTGTCACCGAGTATAATTTTAAATCAATATCCTGCATGATGCAAACATATATGAAATTACTGAGTTGCAGCTCAATCATTTCATTTATTCATTCCTGGAACAGCTTGACATACATCTTCAACAACCTCACCGATCTTTCCAAAGGGTAGAAAAACTCCAGTCCCTGAGCCTATGAAAACCCTTCCAAGACAATCTGTTCGCAGAGTATGTCTCAAGAACTGTGCCAAAATTCCTGGACATCTGGAATGTGCTGTATATATGAAAAGAGTATTTTGACAGAAACATAAATTATTTTTTTTCAAGTTATTCAAAACAGGATTGTTAAGTCTTGTAATGTTAAATTCACCCTCTTATTCTTTGCCCCCCCCCCCCCCCCCCCCCCCCCCCCCCCCCCCCCCCCCCCCCCCCGAGTCACAGAAGGCCTTGCATACAATACAGTGATACCACTGATGAAAATTCACCCAGTTTCTGATCACATCTCAAGGACCGTCAGCTGTCCCGGATGGCAGATTGCTCTGCAGCGCTGTACGCCGATGTGTTGTGAGTGTGTTATGCCTCACATGCTTCCCACTGTGACTAGTGTGAGTGAGTCACAGAATAACACAGCATGATAAATTAAAATGCAAAACACAATGTGAGTCCCAGAACAACACAGGACATCCCATCAAATTAAAAAGCAAAACACTGGGAGTCACAGAATAACATGGGATGTAAACAATTAAAGTGCAAAGAGAAGGCAATGATCAGCGTATGATAAAAGAAAAAACCAAACTTTGTGGTAAAATGCTGCGTAAAAAAAAAAAAAAAATGACGCATCGAAACATGTTATCCATTGATTTAAACACAAGCATTAATTCTTGTTTTCTTTTCTTTTCAGGAATTTTCCTCTGAGTTTAGACTCAGACAAATGCTTTTTTCCTTTGTTCACTTTGTTTGTTTTCCGGACAGGGCACAAGGACACTATTTGTTAGTAATTTGACCTGAGGTCACTTCGAAATAATAAACTTTTTTTTTTTCAAATAGCTGAAGAAAAACAAAGACAAACAAAAAAAACTGCTTTGTAGGTCCATGAGGATCAGGGCATTTACAGCACTGTAGGGTTTTGGGGAGCACTGTTTGAGGCCATCTTGTAATTGACGAAAAAATAACCGGGAGTCCATGAAGACTTGGTCAATATTTTGCATTGAAAACATGCCTTGATTTAAGATCATATAAAGTAAAAGAAAAGAAATATTTCCTGTAAATAGTTCAAAAGTTGTTTCTTACATGGCGGGAACTCTTTTGTCCGTGTGTCTGATTGCATGTCGGACCTTGTGCTAGCGCAAGTCTGACAACAGGAAATTAATCACCTTTTGAAATGCGTACATCATGCTACATGTGTTCTAAAAATGTGAACAAGTCATAGTCCAGGCACTTTTTACTTTTGAATCGCCATCTAGTCATGGCATTAGCTTTGAAATCATATCATGCCTGCAGGAATTTCTGACACACAGAGCGCACAAGAAAATCACACATCAAAACAGAGTAGATTTTTTTTTTTAAATTAAATCAGTGGTCATGCTAGGAATTTTGCAAACTGGTCCCACCACTGTTTACCCTACACCATCCTTCCACAGCCAGTGTCAGGACCAGCCCAGAGATTATTTAACCAGTGACAACACGCATGCACACTGAAGCAGTGCTCCAAGGTAGGTTGACATAAATCCAGCAAAGCTGACAGGAGACTCGAGCCTTATTTTTCCACATTGTCAGAGTCGGAGTTTTGCTTGTCTGCTATTGAGAAAAATATTGATTTTTTTTTTGTTGTTGTTGTTTTTTTTTCCCCCATGGCAGTGTGCTCTCTGATCTACAACCATGAAAGGCTTTAAACCTGCTGAATGCAGAGCTATCATTTTAGAAAATTAAAAAAAAAAAAGGGGGGCGCTTTTCAACCTGAACCAGTGCTGGAACCAGATGAGTATGACATCTAGGCTTTATTGTTAGTGTGACCTAGCATACTGACTAAAAAGTGCCACTACTAAGCAAAGGATTTGAAATTTCGATTTGACCATGAATAGGCGTGATGCATGTATACACTAGTTTAAAATTAATGTATGTAGACCTGTCCAGTCTGATGTAACCCTGCTACCACTTGTAGTACCAGTACCTACAAAATGAATCAGTTCCTGGAACCAGCAGCTCAAAAAAAAAAAAAAAAAAAGAAAAAAAGAAAAGAAAGGAAATAGGTATTTCAGCTTTGCAACCAGTATTTAACCGACAATTACAGGTTAATGCGATTACAGTACATCCGACATTGTCTCATGTCAAAATGAAAACATGCTATCGAAATTCACACACACACACACACACACACACACACACACACAGCTCTGAGAGTGATTTGTACCGTAAACTTCTGGTTGAAAGTACAGCACTTAATCCAAATTCTAAGCAGGCATCAGATACAATGCTATCTAGTCTTCATATACTACAGATAAGGAGTCTAAAATATATGAAAATGAGGCCATGACGCTGAGCAGGTTAGTGGGGGAGAGACAGTACTGAGCCAGCTACAGTAAGTGAAGAACGAAGTCCTTGTTTAGAAGCACCCCTTTGTTCAATCCTCTGGTGCTTGTTGGCCCGTTTTTCTAATAAACGTCCTCGTTTCAACCCCCCCACCCCACCCCTTCCCCCACCCCACCCCCCTGAGCCAGCTATAGTAAGAGAAGAATGAAGTCCTTGTTTAGATGCACCCCTTTGTTCGATCCTCTGGTTCTTGTTGGCCGGTTTTTTCTAATAAACGTCCTCGTTTCTAGCCCCCCCCCCCCCCCCCCCCCCCCCCCCCCCCCCCCCGTCTCTGACGATATCATTTAAGGATTTTCTGTTCGTTGGGCATCAAACACTGAGTCACTTACATCGATGACTCAACTAGTATGATGATGATGATGATGATGATGATAAGGGCGAAGTTTTTGCAACGACAGTCACGGGCAGGTCGTGATCCAAGAAATCAAAATGATTAACTTCCACTTATTAATCAATCTTGGCCACTTGCTTTGCCTCCTTAGAGATGACACACTGTAGACGGTCAGGAACTCGACGAACAATTCCGAAAGCTTTCCAGCAAAGATGTTTCTTCTGCTGGGGCAAATGACCGTCACAGTGTGACACACAGACATTGTGTCCAAGAGTTTACAAAGGCACAGGCAAGAACAAATTTCTATGCATTGTCAAACTCACCATTTCGCTGCCAGCGTTCTAAGTACGCACACTGTGGGACTGGACATGATCGGACGTTGTCGTGTCAGACGGTACGTGTGGAGGCGAATGTGAAACTATCACTCCAACAGAGCATCGGGTGCAATTTACGTGTTGAAGGGGTAAAGGTCATGGTCGATTCCATACCCGGAGACGAACTCATTTTTTTTTTTTTAAAGAGGGGGTACAGGTTGGTGTAATTTTTGTTTTCAGTGTTAAATGACCAGCTAGTATGGTCAATAGTTATAATGATAATTCTGAAATCAATTTAATTCACATGTTTGAAATATCTCTGCGTTTACATTCACATTTTTATGCTATTTAATTTGATTCAAATAAATACAATCCCCTTTTAGAAAACAGATGGAATGACCAGGGAGGACACTCTCCAATCAAAGGTGGAATTTTGATTGGAGAGTGGTTTACTACTTCTTCTGCTATTCTAAGCCCAGGCACAACTTCTTGTTATTTCTACCAATCGAAAGGAGGTCTACAGAATTTTGTCGAATCACGTAGCTCGACATATTTATTAATTTAAAAGAGCCAGAGACGAAAACTAGAGTGGAAGTTTATACTCTAGAATATAAAGCAGTTTTTTGTCCATGTCAAATTCTTTTCATCACCAACATAAGTGAATCAGATGTCTGTAAACGTTAAAGATTATAAAGGTTCCCCCCCCCCCCCCCCCTCTTTCAGCACCCAACTTAAAATAGTAACGTCCCCTATGTCGTATAATGAATCGCAGCCAATTTCATGGATGGACGATTGTGTGGTAGAGAGGGGGGTGGGGGTGGGGGGAGCAAAGGCAATATTTAAAATGAGCAGTTACGCCAATTGTGGGTGCGATGGGGGGGGGGGGGGGGGGGGGGGGGGGGAAGGAGGTGGACAAAGAGCAGAGAGCTAATGGAAAGTAAAGGTGGTGTAGTGGTGGGACCCCCCAGTCAGTCGGTCAGTCAGTCAGTCAGTCAAAGCCCAGTGACTGGGAAGTGGTAGCATTTCCTTGGAGGTTCTGTGATCCAGGCCTCACAAGCTAGTGAGCTTTAAACGCTCGTGCAAAATTTTCGACTGACAGTCTGTGGAAATTCCAGTCAGACGTCCCCCCCCCCCCCCCCCCCCCCTTTTTTTTTTCCTTTTTTTTTTGTTGTTTGGTTTTTTTCTTTTTTCATCCAGACTGATTTTTCCTGCACACAAACTGACGATACGGATGTATAGTCTCACAATACTAATTTTTCCTGTACAAGTACGTGGGTTTAACACCTACAGGACACTAGATGCACGTTCTGCAGTTTCTGTTTGCCTCTTTTTTTTCTTTTCCCCCTTTTTTTAGGAGGAGGGGGGGGGGGGGGGGGGGGGGGGGGGTATATTTGTCCTTTTTTCGATTTTTTTTTCAAGAGACAAAGGCAAAAAAAAAACCCCCAAAAAACAAATGAATAAAAATAGAAAATCAAGGGGATAACATTTTTCATCTCATTTATCAATAAACTAAATTCATCGAGCTTTGTAGATAAAGAAAACAGTTTACCACACCACCCCTCTCTTCTCACCCCCCATCCATATTGCCTGTCAGCTTCGCTCGTCAGATCTTGACTAGCACTTTAGATCAAGTTACAGAAAGGCTGTCTCTCCTGCTAGGTCGACTAATGAACGCTTTTGGTACCAGTTCAATGAATATCTATAGTGCTTTTTCACAACATTTTGTAATCTTACACTTCGTTCCAAAACTAGTATTCAGTAGAAACTCTGTTTTCTCTGCCCTTTTATATATATATAATGAAACAATAAATTCCAAGGATAAGTACCGAGCACCATTTCCAGCAACTTACAGAGCAGTTAACTGTTGCAAAGACTGCAAGAAATATTGAATTATAAACGAAGCTTGCTCTTATGTCTCAGATTGTAGAAATAGCGGGGGTGATAAGCCTTCATATATGCAGTGCAGTGGTAGATGATTCTGCCTAGTTGACAGTATGTGCTTGAATGGGAAATAAATAAATGCTTCTCAAAATGAACGTTCAACAAGCTTACAGCCTCCAAAGCGAGAGACCATCTCCAATGGGGAGAAAGCTCACTAACATATAACTCTTGGTCAAATATCTCCAATGGGGAGAAAGCTCACTAACATATAACTCTTGATCAAATACATATAACTCTTGGTCAAATGCATATAACTCTTGGTCAAAATACCGGTATTTCGAAATGTGATTGTTTTACCTCAGTGACCGCGGAAAGTGGCAATTTGACTTCTCTGCCTTTTCGGTTTTAAGAAGAATGCTATACCAGAAAAAGGCTGGTGTGCAATACCATAGTATGTTTGTTGAGTTTTCAAAAAAACTAACTAAAGGTGCCATCTAAGAAGCAAAAGAAAATCATGAAAGAGCAAAACAAGCTACATTTTCTTGTGAAAAGTAGAAATATTAAAAGATAACCTCTTAAGACACAAGTGCTGAGGGCCAGTTCTTGGAATGAATCCGCAAGGGACTAAATATATATAATATATACCATCGACATTTATTTGTCCGCTATCGTAATCACTTTCGATTTTTTTTTTTTTTTTTTGTTTGTTTGTTTGTTTGTTATAGCTTCATGTTGCTCGACAGAATATGAGAACGGTAAAGAATGTGTGCGCGCGCGTGCGTGCGTGCGTGCGTGCGTGTGTGTGTGAGTGCGTGCGTGATAGCGCGCGCGCGCGTATGTGTGTGTGGGTGCGAGTTCTGGTAAAATATTATATAATTCCCAATGTTTTCCATGACCGTCCACTTTGTTAATAATAATAATAATAATAATAATAATAATAACACAATAATAATAATATATAATAATAATGATGATGATGATGATACCGTTTCCAGCCTGGACGCAAGTCAAACGTTTAAAGAAAAAAAAAATGGTATGTCACTCATAATGTACCACGGGAGACCATTAGAACGGTAAAGTGGGTAGACAACTCTGTTATGGAAGCACGACGGAAGCATTCCTACAAGAATCTATGGGAATCATTGTATTCGGATATTTTAACACATGCTTCCCACAAATGCAAAATCAATTCATCGAAACAATCATTCTCTTTAATCCGTATCATTTCAGTAAAATCTGAATGAAAAAAAAAAAGCTTCACTAACTAATACATAAGAAATGCGTTCTGTCTGTCCGTCTGTTTGTATGTGTGTGAAAATGTGTTTTTGTTGTTGATTATATCAGTACAGTTTTTCGTCTGATTTTGTTCAGATATCTGGCATGGCAACTGAAAAGCGCTCTGAGCAGGTCAAGGGGCGAATCACTTTGTACTAGAACATTGCATCACCGGCATTTTCAATGCGAAAGCTGCTTTAGTCGCATGTGTCATTTAATACGACGATGTGGCGAATTCGAAGCGAAACGACGTGAGGATTTGAAGAGAATCAAACAGTCCTCGCCATTGGTGTTCCTATAGACTGAATAAATCGTGCTACTGTGCTAAAAACAAAAAAAAAAGAAAAAGAAAAAGAAAAAAAAAGAAAAGCAAGCCTCTCTCTCTCTCTCTCTCTCTCTCTCTCTCTCCTCTCTCTCTCTCTCTCTCTCTCTCTCTCTCTCTCTCTCCTCCTCTCCTCCTCCTCCTCCTCCTCCTCCTCCTCCGCCTCCTCCGCCTCCTCCGCCTCCGCCTCCTCCTCTCTTCCCCACTTATTCCTCTCACTCCATCGCCTGGTCTGCACATACAGTAACTCTGGAAAATCTAATCGCAAGTCTGTTTTTGTTCTTGAAGTACCTGTCTGTCTTTGCTCTGTTTCTGTCTATCTGTCTATCTGTCTGTCTGTCCGTGTCTGTCTCTCTCTCCTCTCTCTCTCTCTCTCTCTCTCTCTCTCTCTCTCTCTCTCTCTCTCTCTCTCTCTCTCTGACGTCGTCGTCGAATGCGGACGCAAGTGATCGATACTTCTAGTTTGTTTTTCAGGTGTACTGTGAATTAACCGAACGCTGATTTTTTTTTTTTTTTTTTTTTTTTTTTTTTTTTTTGACAGTGTGTCAGGTAATTTTCACGCCTGAAGACGTGTGTGTGTTTTTTTTTCAGTGTCCTCAAGGGATAAAGAAGTTAAAAGTGATTTTTTTTTTTTTTTTTTTTTTTTTTTTTTTTTTCTCTCTTTTTTTTTTTTTTTTTTTTTTTTTTGATGCAAATTATCAGTGGTGCCTCGTCACACCTCTTGCTGCGGCGTCCTGCCTTAATCCCCGAGTCCACACACGGTGGTTGCTAAGCGCTGAGGCCACGCTGTGACCCAAGCCCAGTGTAAGTGCTCAGCTGGCCACTTAGTTCAACAGCCGACTCCATCCCGTCGTCTCAGCCCCGGTAACCAGTACCAGGTTGAACACAGGGCCTGTGGCGTCGATCCTGGTATCTTGCCATCTTCATCCAGCCACTTTTCCACATCTCCAGCAGTGGGACCCCCAGCTAGCTCCTCCCATCCCGACCTGTCTCGCTTTAGGACAATGGATGTGTGCAAGTGCTTTGTGTGTGTTAGTGTGTGTGTGTGTGTGTGTGTGTGTGTGTGTGTGTGTGTGTGAAGAACAACAAGAAACAAGAACATACCATTTTATTGCCATATGAGGACTCCCTGTCAATAATAATTAAAAAAAAAAATGACAGACATAACGCTACAGCCAGCCATGCTAATGCTGGTGAGCTTGAGTCCCCCACCCATCCCATTCTCAGAAATTTCACTTTGAACCAACAGAGGCAACTGTCATTATGCTCGGAGACTCTGTCATCAAAGGTGTGGACCTCTCCCGCTCCTTCCCTCCTCATCACAAACAGCAAAGAGTCAGTGTCAGTGGTCTGACACTTTCCCAAACTCATAGAGTGGCTAAGCTGTCAAATACCCACGCAGACAACTCGACATGTCGTCTTTCATGTGGGCATCAACGACTGCAGACAGCAATCAATATCAGCAGAGGGCGGCATCGGCACTGAGAGATGGTCACACCTTCTCTCTCAGTGCAGACACATTTTCCCAAAAGGCGTCAATACCAGCATCTGGTACTCATTCCTGGGAGGGGCCTGCCACCCACTGAATGCTCCGATACATGCTAGCGACAACAGTTTACAATTAGCATGTGAAAACATGAGGGTCAAGTATATACAGACTATACTCGAACGTTTTCACCACTGCTAGCGGAGCACCCAGAATGGCTTTATACAGTGATGCTGTTCGCCCGGAGGCCACGGTTCACCCCTCCAAGAGAGGAACAGCCGGCATCGCAGAAGGCTTGTTTGCTCAGCACATCGAGCGCGTGACGCTGGGAAAAGGAGAGGGCCCGCCTAATGAAGGCAGTGTCAGGAAACAAACAAGTGTTGATAAGCCCCCTCCCCCACAACAGGGACAACCCCGTCCCCCAGGAGACCAAATCACAAGTGTTAATGAACCCCTCCCCCCACCGCTACACAATGGGGAAACTCCGTCCCCCCAGGAGAC
Organism: Conus betulinus; assembly: GCA_016801955.1. Taxonomy (NCBI): domain Eukaryota; kingdom Metazoa; phylum Mollusca; class Gastropoda; order Neogastropoda; family Conidae; genus Conus; species Conus betulinus. The sequence goes on along the minus strand of JADBJO010004030.1, from coordinate 67,587 downwards.
CAACAAGTGTTTAATGAACCCCCCTCCCCCACCGCTACGACAATGGGGAAACTCCATCCCCCCAGGAGACCAACAAATGTTAATGAACCCCCTCCCCCACTGCTACACAATGGGGAAACTCCGTTCCCCCAGTCGCCCCACCAGCCATCCTATGTGAGCCACTCTGCCTCCCCCCCCCCCCCCCCTCCCCCTCCTCCTATGATCGAACCTCTCCATTCATCCCTCCCCCTGACACCATCCTACCCTTGTCCCTCCCTCAAATGAACACCACCCCTCTCTCAGTTCTCCTATCAACCATAACTGAAGAGAACCCCTCCCTCAGTTCTCCTATCAGCCATAACTGAACACCACACCCTCCCTCAGTTCTCCTATCCAGCCATAACTGAAATCACACCACCCCCCTCCGTTCAGTTCTCCTATCAAAACCATATGGATTTGAGATGATTCCGCCCCAGATCCCGACCACCCCTCTCCCTCATGAGTACAAAACACTCGTCACTATCACGTGACAGTGAACGTCACTGTTACATGCCACCTAGGAAAATTGTTTCCTCGATTTTCTTTCCATGTATTACCCCCCTTTTTCCTCCTCGCGCACCCCTCCCTGTTTCTGGCAGTGGCCATACTAATGCCTGTCCCTCTCCCCCCCCCCCCCCCCCCCCCCCCCCCTCCCCCCCAGCTGAAAAAAGCCCTGGACCCTCTCAACCCGAGGTACATCCATGCACTGAAAAAAAAGCCCTCTGGAGCAATGTTCCACCACACGAGAGTACCACAAGGGTGGCAAAGCGTACAACTACACAGGCAATCCATAGTTTAAAAAGCCCTGTGGAACAATTCAGAATAACGGTAATGTGCAAAGCAGTAAACACATGGAGGATGCCAAAGATTTGTAAGAGTTGTGTAACATTAGTATGTGTTTAATGCAGGCATGGTATATGCCAGTGTGTTTTATTCTACAAAATATTAACATATGTGTGTTCAAGGGAGGGGAGTAAAGGACTGTGACTACATTGCACCATGTGACTAAGAGTGAGAAAAGGCACAGCCGTCTGTGTGTGGCAGAAAAGACAATGGATTAAAATGACTCCAATCCTCGTGGACCTGGTGCCGACGCAGCACATGGGAAAAAAAATCACAAGCACAAAACATTGCAATGCGGACATTTTGTATCAGAAAGCATGTGTGGGCACTGTAACAATTTTCTTAATCAAATTATATCTACTGAGAATCATCTCTCTCTCTCTCTCTCTGTCCTCTCCTCTCTCTCTCTCTTCCTCTCTCTCTCTCCCTCTCGACTCCTCTCTCTCTCTCCTCTCTCTCTCCTCCGCTCTCTCTCTCCGCTCCGTTGTTATAATAGTTTTTTTTTTTTAGTTTTTTTTTAATATCTAAATGGTGCGTGAGCACGGCATAAACCTTCGGTGAAACTTGTCTCAGGTGAGTTACATAACTCCGCGAATTCAACTTCTGCCTGTTTGTCATATTCATTATCTTTTTGCATTGAACATTGTTCTTTTTTTTAATTGTTTCGCAATTGTTTGTAAATTTATTTTTGTTTGCTTCTCATATTCAAAATCCTTTTGCATTGATAATTGTTGTGTTGTATGTGCACTATACAGACACATCTGTGTTTGTATTTAAGTGTGTCATCGCTATTTTCGTTTTAGTTACACAAAATGGTACAATCATCTTCAGCGTGGCACAGGAAGACGGATTACGTATTGGACATCCAAAATATACACCATACACAAAACAAGATACAGAAGATACCCACTATACTGTATAATATATTTGTCTTCACTGAATTAAGACTTTTATTGTCCTTGATGCCACTGTCTTAATCTCCGGCTACAATATTGTGCGCAGAAATCCCGCCGATTCAAAATCTATGGGCATATCAATTTACATTCATGAAACATTAAATGTGCAACGTTTATATGAACTTGAAAGTTTTGGAATTGAAGCAGTTTTGGCTTGCAATCAGGTTAAAGAGAACGAAATCCATCAAAATCGGATTTGTGTATCGAAACCCGGCAGAAAATGCTGATTGGATGGACAATTTACGGCCATGATGAATGCAGCATCGCTTGATGCTACAGAATTAACACTTTAAGGTGACTTCAACATTGATCTATTGAAGTGCCAAGCATCATGGTCAGGTAGGACTACCTCGTACAACTTACCCAAATTATAGACATGCCCAGCAGAGTAACGCCCACTAGCAAAACATTAATCGACCACATCTATCTTTTTTGAAACCACATAACGTCATTGAGAAATGTGTGCCTTTGAATAGATGCAGTGACCACTTTCCAGTATGCATTACGTGGAAACGAAGTAGAATCAAAATTCCTAAAACAGGCCACAAACATATCACTTACAGATCTTCTGGACAATTACACGAACATAACTTCCCACTGGCTACACACGTTTAATTCTGTATATGACAAACATGCGCCATTCAAAACGCGTAGAGTTAAACACAGTGCACAACCAAAGTGGATGACTGATGAAATACAAGCTGCTTGTTTCTTACGCGACGATCAGCTTGAAGCAGAAGGGAAGTCGGATGGATTCAAAAGGCAACGTAATAAAGTCAAGTCACTCAAACGGACAGCAAAAATGAAATTTCTTTGTGAACTCGTAGCCAACAAACAAAATTCGAAGTCCATATGGCAAGCAATAAATGTACTTACGAATAAAACTTAACAGTCAAAGATAAGTCCCATAACCAGCATGACACCAAATGAACTCTACAAACACTTTACAACAGTCGCAGAACACATTGTCAAAGAAAAGAATACCGACTCAAACGAACTACAAAAATGGAAAAACTTTCTGCAATGCTAAGAACATTCGTTCAGCTCCACCAGTTCCGCCTATGACAGTTACCGATGTTTACCGATCTTTATGCCAATTAAAGCAGACAGGAAGTCGCGGACTTGACAGGATTGATGGAAAAATTCTGAAAATATCTGCACCTGTTATATGTGAAACTCTTACCTACATTTACAATTTATGCATTGATAAATGTCACTTCCCCGCTCAGTTCAGAGTTGCAAAAATAATACCCACTTTCAAATCTGGAGACAAATCTGAGCCATCGAATCACAGACCTATACCCATTTTGCCAGTTCTGTCCAAGCTCTTGGAAAAACACACAAATGAGTATCTTTGCCACCGTTTTGACTCCTCCAACCTTCTAAATGAAAATTAATCGGGATTCAGAAAAAAAATCATTCTTGTCATACAGCACTTACAAACCCAGTAGATCAATGGCTAGCCAGTATTAATGAAAATAAATATTAATGAATATTGTGGCACACTCTTTGTTGATTTTGCAAGGTTTTTGCATTGATGTAATTGACCACAAATTGCTACACAGGAAGCTTTTATCATATGGTAAACAGGAAATACCTTCCAACTAATGACATCATTCCTAGAAGATCGTCAACAAATAGTTTGTGGTCAACAAGAAGTTAAAAGAGAAGTTATCTATCCAACATGGCGTACCCCAGGGTTCTGTGTTAGGCCCGCTGCTGTTCTCAGTTTATATAAATGATCTCCCTCTTTATATTGAGGATTTATGTGAACTCTTTTGTGATGATACCACTGTCCATACAAGTAGCTCCAGCTTAAAAGCTGTTTTCACTTCATTACAAAAGAATACTGATATCTTAAGTAATTGGTGCAATGTAAATCACATATCACTGAATCCTAATAAAAACAAAACTAATGCTGATAACAACAAGGCAAAGAAGACGAAACAAAACTACACAGCCTCCATCTGTGCACGCGCGCACGCACGCACGCACGCACACACACACACACACACACACACAGCAAGTGTGCGCAATTTCACGCTCTCTCTCTCTCTCTCTCTCTCTCTCTCTCTCTCTCTTCTCTCTCTCTCTCTCTCTCTCTCACACACACACACACACACACACACACACACACACACACACACACACACACAAGATCCCTAGCAGAGGTCACCCTTTCCCAAGCATCTATCCAGGATTCTATAATAGTATTAACGTAGGCCTACTTGTTTGTTTAAAGACAGTGAGAAAGTCCTACCGTGTCCTTTTATGCGTATTCAGCTCGCCTATAATTATATATTTATATGCCCTAGCAATTCAAGAGTGTTCAAACCTGTTGCTGAGGCGTAAACAAGCTTTGGAGAAAATGGATAGACTGTGTCTTCTTTTACCTCGATATTCAACGGTGGGTGTTGTTCATGACATAAGATCGCAGAATCGGCCAAAAAAAAAAAAAAAAAAAAAAAAAAAAAAAAAGAAAAGAAAAAAAAAAAGAAAAACAAACAAAACTGAAAAATGCCGATTCATGTGGGGTTGATATATAGTAGTATCTACAGACCTCTTTCAAGCAGTCAAATGTTAGCCTGTAAGCAGCACACATGTCCTTGAAAGTGTATTGTTGAGAAAGCAAGAAGAAAAATTGGCCGCGAGTATCGTATACTAAAACAACAACAACAACAACAACAACACAACAAAAAACCCACCAAAGATGATCATAATCGATGATTCAAAGAAAAAAATAGCAGGGGATTGACATCTAAACAAGCAATAGAGGTGTAGCTTTGTCTTGTTTGGTTTGTTCTGTTTATGAGATAAGAGAAAAACATTGCTGTACCAGTCCGAAGAAGTACACTATTAAGAAAGCAGGAACAAAAACTAGCCTCAGTATTATGAGTGAAGAACAAACAATAACTCTCTCTCTCTCTCTCTCTCTCTCTCTCTCTCTCTCTCTCTCTCTCTCTCTCTGTGATATTTTATTTATATAGGCCTAATATGCCGTAGCCCCTTATTAGTGAAAGGTATAGGAATAAATGTAACATTTAACAAAAAATGAACAAAGCTTTCATAACATATTGCTTCCCTTGATTTAAGTGCTTTACATGAAAAGAAGACCCCCGCCCCCCACCCCCCCCTTCTCTCTGTGTGTGTGTGTGTGTGTGTGTGTGTGTGTGTGTGTGTGTGTGTGTGTGTGTGTGTTTTGTGTGTGTCTCAGCGCGCGCACGTCTGTGTTGCTACAAACCAACCAACCAACGGACACACATGAATCTTGATTGTGGCATGGCAGAAGGTACCATCTTTGGATTCCTCTACGGAATTCGCAGTCACACGCTGACTGACACCATAAGACAAACATTTCGACTGGCCGTCTTCACGTGTTGTCGTTCTGGTGGTATCAGTGTGGTGTTAGGTAAGCACGCCATCCTCACTCGCCTGGTACAGTTATCTTTCGTGGATGGAGGTTAGACCTCAACATAATCAACTAAACGTACGCCTGCCTGCCTTGCACTGAAGAGATCTAAGCTAAGTGAAAAATTCGTTCATTTTCGTTGTCCTATTTGTTTGAGTCTTGCCTGAAGTAAACCTAAGAGGTCGAAACGCGTCGTGTTTTGTCTTGTGACTCGTTTGTCCACGGTTTCTCTTGGCGGTTCGCTAACCTTTATTTAAGATTTGTTTAGATTTCCGCCTGCATTCGTCTCACTTTGCAGCTAAACGTACCGGCTAACTCACAAGGTGAATACCGTATGTTCATTTTGTTTACTCGTACGTGTAAAGAAAGTGAAGCCATTGTGAACGGGCGGAAAGTCAGCAAGATGGTACGTGGATGGGTGCAGTTGGTGTTGTCAATCATTCCACACGTGTTCAACAGTTCGGACATTGTGCTTTCACACTTTACTGGGAATACGTCCTATTACAGGTCTGTGAATGTACATCCATAGCAGCAGAAACAGATTTTTCTGTCACATATATAATAATCATCCGGCTGTGGATACGAGACAAACCAGTCAGCATTAATCCAGTCTCAATAGGACAGCGACGCGGAGAACACGACCAAAGTTTCTTCGTTGAAGAGTGTGTTCTTTGTTTGTTGTCTCCCTTTCTTGATATCGTGCGTGTCTCATTCAGTTAAAAGGAACACAAATCTCCATTTCATCTTCAAGCTAGCTGCGATGAGCCAGTGAACGCGACAGAACTTAATTCTGTTCAAATTAATTTTCTTTCAGGTGTGGATCGGACAGAGAGAGAGAGAGAGAGAGAGAGAGAGGGGGGGGGGGGGGGGGGGGGAAGGTTCGTTCCTGATCATTTTAGCCACAGCTGCGGTCAAACTCGGTTGAATTTTATTATTTTACGGTTGAATTTCATTATTTTACTGCATCTCTCTCTCTCTCTCTCTCTCTCTCTCTCTATATATATATATATATTTATATGTTAACGTGGATGTGCAGAGACGTGGAGTACATGAAAGCCATACAATCTCCGGGCTTTGTGTATTTACCGATTCAGCCAGTGATATAATGAAACCACTGCGTTTTAAAAATGATTTCGCGCATATTCTCCGATAACGCTCACTGCTGTTTAGATTTAATCTTCGAAACAAAGAAAAAAAATTTGTCCTTCGGGGCAAGAAGTAAGAAAGAAAATTTGTTCTGATTGTGTACCGCAATTTCATTTTTCACATGCCAGTTATATCAACATCCTTTGACTGGTATGCGATCTGTAACTCGGCTGGATCTATGACACCGCTGACCGAATCAATAGTTACGCGAAATCGCTACAATGGTCATGGATTTAAAGACGCATCCTGTGTACACACTTTTACTGTAGCATGTATGATGTAAATTCTCTATCGTTTTCTCCTAATCCAGCGCGCAAATGGATATTGCATTGGTATAATTTTCGTTCGGTGTGTGTGTGTGTGTGTGTGTGTGTGTGTGTGTTTAAAAATTTTTATTTCATGGTGTTCTGAGAGAGAGAGAGAGAGAGAGAGAGAGAGAGAGAGAGAGAGAGAGAGAGAGAGATTTCTTATTTTCAGTACAGTTAAGATGTAATTGTTTTAGTGTTTCAGTGTCTGATTTTATTATTTTACTTATAAAGTTTAGATGTTTCCCTGTTAATTTTCCTTTATCATTTTTATGTCGTTCAGATGTTATTTGTATTATTTTCGTTTCTCATTACCTTATAATTTTTTTTTTAATGTCAGTACAACACTATCTTAATCTGACAGTAAATTGTTTCAGTCAGTTAGTGTGTGTGATAATTGCAGTTTAGGAGTCTCTAATGTTGTTTTACGTTGATTTTCATTGTTCAGTCTCTCTTCTGACTTTTTCATTTCTCAACACGGCTTGACAAACTCTTAACCATTACCGGATGACGTTTTTTTTTTTTTTTTTTTTTTTCTTTTTTTTTTCTTTTCTTTTTTTTTTTTTTTTTTTACTACTCAGACCCGATCGTCGCCCAAGACCCACACATTTTGTAGAGGTTTTTCCTTATTGCTTATCCCTATTCAGATCACGCGGGTCTTGTAAGACCCACAGCTAATGAAGAGCGGTTCAGCAGCTTACTCCTCACCAGATGGCATGGGTCATATGCGACCCATTAAAATGTATAGGTACTGGGTGAACCGCGACTAATTACGCTGACAATTGATTGTGCCCATACATGAAATTTCAGTGACCAACAGCTATTAAGATCGTTGAAGAACTCCTAAGATTTCGTGAGCGTAGCTCCATCCGTTCATAAGGTATAATGTTTTGATCGAGTCACTGGGTCATGGAAGACCCAAGAAGCACCAGCTTTTGAATTTGTGATGATCTGTTTCGGACATTTTGTTGTTGTTGTTGTTGTTGTTGTTTGTTTGTTTGTTTCTCCGTATGAAGAGCACACTTCTGCACTGAAGAGCCACTGCAGGATCACAGCGCTCTAGCTCTGTCGACTTCCAGTTCTCCTCGACCTACACTCCTTCGTCTGATCTTGATTTACAACACCAACGAGAAATAACAAGAAAAAGCTAGATTTTAGCTGTTCGAAAATGGTTTCGCAACACGCGCAGCGAAAGACTAATAGACCAGCACACCCTCGATAAATGAACGGTATAGAAGACAGGCAAGTTAGCTGAGTGAAATCAGTCCATTAAGTTCTTAGTAACTGCACTTGTAGGCGAACAATCTAAGCCGCCACAAACATCAGCGTTAAAAGTAGCTGAATCGTGACAACTAGGGGTGCGGGGGTGGGGGTGGGGGTGGGGTGGGGGGTGGGGGGTGGGATGGGGTGACCTCATATTCAAGTTTTGAAAACAAACAAACAAACAATCGAACAACACCCCACTGCAATTCTGTGGTCCTTGTCCTTGCTCACAAGGTTATAATATATATATATATATATATTTTTTTTTTTACAAAACAGTAGCAAATGACATTCAAAATGAAACAAGGATATCAGTACAGATCTCATGACATATAACATTGTCAGGTAACAATCAAAAATGAGGGAGATGGAGAGGGGAAAGGGTAAGAGAAAAAAAAAAAAAAGATACAAACACAAGCAAACGAACACAATTCCTATGTTGTTGCCATTTTTTGCGCATGGTCCAGCATCTGAAAATAACTGAGAGATGTCGATTTGAAAATAAAGGAAAAGCACAATGGCAACGAAGGAAGAACAGAGTCGATTCATGCCTTGAAATCCCCACTTCCAGCACCTTCCTTACCTCCACGCTACCCATCTGGGCAAGGCATATACACCATCCAAGCCAAAACATGAATGAGTCTGAAATACATACCAGTGAGTGTATAATTGTTGATTATGCTAACCACACAAAGTGAGTATATCGAAGATATTTACTAAAGTTGATAGACTTGGGGGGGGGGGGGGGGGGGGGGGGGGGGGGGGGGGGGGGGGGGGGGTATAGTATGATAAAAAAGATAGCAATCAGGATGAGTGAAAAATTACGTTCATTATGATTATGCTTTTCAACATGATTCTGATTATCCAGGCTGGAGATTGGGAAGAAAAGCAGAACAGCGTGATCACAAGCTACGCTAATGAAATCTAGTGAGACAGAAATTGCATTTTAACGATGCATTCTTCGATTTTATTCCTCTATCCCAGCATTTTAGCTTCATCGCAAAAAAAAAAAAAAAAAAAAAAAACAGAGAGAGAGAGAGAGAGAGAGAGAGAGAGAAAACGTAATGTTGAAAACGTTGTTGTGAAATCCAGCATTTTGTCTGCTTTAGACTTTGAATCCATTCTTATTTAAGAAGATTCTCTCTTGGGCCCTATACTTGAAAACATACAAAAAAATTATCAGATTTACATTTTTTTTCAGATACAGACCAAAAATATCTAATCTGATCACAACTCACTTAAAAAAAAAAGAATAACAAATGATGCATGCCTATCTCCTCATTACAAAACTTGCGGCGCTCGATGTTAAAAATTTTCGTTTCTTTTGATACAATACTAGTGGCATGAATGGCATGAATGGCATGAATTCTATGGCGGAAATATGACAACCAGACATACAGGATCCTGAATCGCATACCTCATGTATTAGGCATTTTGTTAAAAACAAACAAACATAAAAGCTACTGCTTTATTGCTGAGTTAAGTTTGTCATTCCGTTTTGATTAACATGTTTTAAACTACTGGTTCGTGGAAGTAATACATCCTTATACAGTATGACGGCTCTATGCATAAGGAGTTTCCAAACAAATGATGTTTCCAAAGCACTGCTGGTTTAAAAAAAAAAAATTTCAACAGGTTATTTTGGTGTTGAAATATAACTTTTGACAGATGATATATAATCAGCCAAGAATAAGAAATGTACCTTCAGCCGTATTTCAATTCAAAATTTGCATGTCTACTGACTCCTATTTATATGTATACTGTGATGTGTGTTTTTAAGCCTTTCCGTGTATGCACAGATTTTTACCTCCGAATAAAATATGCTGTCATCAAATAGTAGACGGTATCAATATGACACCGTTTAAGAACAGGTTATACACGCTGAATGTGTGCAAAAAAAGTTAATGTTTTTTCTCTCAATATTTACGCAACTGGCTTCAAAATAATACTAATTTTTAAAGTCAAGACATGTTACTCAATTTTGCCCTTTTGTGTAGATACATCCATTTTAGATCAGTAGAACGAAACCTTCCAATCTGACCACTAAGAAGTACTGTGAGCCTGCATTTCTTCTCTTGTGTCAAGTCACACAAAACGATAACTATGTTAATTAATCCATATTTTTTTCTTCTTTTTTTTCGTTTTTC
>JADBJO010004030.1:37500-40000 GCA_016801955.1 Conus betulinus | reverse complement strand
TCTCTCTCTCTCTCTCTCTCTCTCTCTCTCTCTCCTCTCTCTCTCTCTCTCTCTCTCTCTCACTCACTCACAAGATACTACGAAGTCATAGTCATAATTATAGAGGGCTCGTTGGCCTGCGCTTGTTCCCCCCCCCCCCCCCCCCCCCCCCCCCCCGCCGACTACAATTCTGTATCCATCGAGCCATCCACCCACCACCCCATCCATCCATCTATCCATCCATCATCCAGCCAACCCATCCTCAATCCATCCAACCATCATCAATCCAACCAACCACCAACCACCACCAACCAACCAACACAAACAACCATCCATCCATCCATCCACCCCCACCCACCCTGTATCTGTCTGTCAATCTATCTGTTTACAGTGGCATCTATATTGTAAACATAATCATCACCACCATCACCAACTATTTCCTTAAAAATGTGAATCGACTTAATAACATCTTAACCATCTTTTTTTCTATTTTTCTTTCTTTCCCCTTTTTTTTTTTTTTTTTTTTTAAAATTAGCGTTTTGCATTTTTAAGCTTAAGGATATGAGAGGGGAGGCACAGAAATACATGTCGACCCTCCCTATTTTCCTCATCAGAATCAGAGAGAAGGGGTACCCGCAGCACCCTAGTTCTTCACACCCACACACACACACACACACACACACACACACACACACACACACACACACACACACACACACACGCGCGCGCGCGCGCGCGCTCTCTCTTAGGTTTGTATAAGGGTTCTCTCTCTCTCTCTCTCTCTCTCTCTCTCTCTCTCTCCTCTCTCTCTCCCTCTCTCTCTCCTCTCTCTCTAGGTCTGTCACTAGGTTTTGTATAAGGGTTCTCTCTCTCCCTCTCTCGCTCTCTCTCTCTCTCTCTCTCTCTCTCTCTCTCTCTCTCTCTCCCCTTCCCCCCAATCCCCTACCATAGGAAGCTACTATACAGCAGTTTTCTTCTCCTTTAACCCTTCATTATAGTCATCATAATTTCTGTTTGGTATTATTTCCAGCATTTTTCTTTTTTTATCTTTTTTCCCATCGCATATCAACATTTCACTAAGCACCCCCCCCCCCCCCCCCTTTTTTTTTTTCTTCTTTGTTTTCTTTTGTTTGTTTTTGTTTTGCTGTCTAAAGGCTGATATGCACGATAGCATTCGTGTGCGTGACGATGGTATTGTATGGAAACTAAGGTGTGCATGCTCTATTCGCCCGTACAGACAAAAACGTCGGTGGCCATAAGATATGCGACCCTTATGTGTGTGTGTGTGTGTGTGTGTGTGTGTGTGTGTGTGTGTGTGTTTGTGTGTGTGTGTGTGTGTGTGTGTGTGTGTGTGTGTGTGTGAGAGAGAGAGAGAGAGAGAGAGAGAGAGAGAGAGAGAGGGGACGGGATGGCATCGTAGTTTTCAAAGAATAAATTGTCATCAAGGTAGGAATGCAAAATTGCAAAAATATTCCTATCTGAAAAAAACACAAAACAAAAACATAATAAGGAGCTAAACAATGGACCGCAGCAGAAGTTAAAGTAACCGCAGATTGTTACGGCAACGGAACTGCCTTTACACAATCTCTTCACACAGTAGTGTTTTTACAAGCGCTCCAAGTTTGACCCCCCCCCCCCCCCCCCCCCCAAAAAAAAAAAAAAAAAAAAGAAAAAAAAAAAAAAAAAAAAAAAAAAAAAGTAAGGTAATTCATTCGCATTGTGGGCATTGTATTTTTTCAAGCTTATCTCTCGAAGGTTTGGAACGCGAGTACATATAAGCTCTGATGCTTGCTACTTAAATACTTGCTGTGATGTTATGAATATTACTGCAGATTATTCTGTCGTTCAGGTCGCTGTTTTGCTGTTATGTTTCCTGTTGTTGTGTGTTTGTATTTTTTGTTTGTTTGTTTTTGTTTTTGTTGTTTTTTAAATAACTTTTTTTTTTTTTTTTTTTTTTTTTTCACTTCGTGACAGTGCTTCTTTTCGTGATCGGCTGGGAATCATGAAACTGAAACCTACTTCTCTCAAGAAGCTATCGGTATATCTCCACAGCTCCCCCCCCCCCTCCTCCTACCCCCCTGCCCCTCCCCCCCCGCCCCTCCCCCCCCTCCCCCACCTCCCACCCCACCCCGTCTCACTTCCACCCTCGCCTTCTCCCTTTCGAAACCCAATCCAGCCCCCCTGTATTGTTTGCACCCACTTGCCTGTGACGAGCACTCGTCCTATATATTACAGGTGGCCTTTTTCACGGACAACCTGTGACCAAATCACTCTGGAGAGTTTAGGGACAGGCCGGAGGACTTGATGGATATGCCATCAGTATGTCCATGACTACATCACATCGAATCAAGACCAACACAAACACTGAAAAGAAAAACAACAAAAACAACAACAACAAAAAAGACAGAAGAAAAGATCCCACGATTTAATCACCAGAACGTTCTGCCCTCTGATTTCACGGTCGCTCGTTTCCAATCCGTATTCGTGGAGTCAGATTTTTACGAGTCGCTTAAAAAAGAAA
>JADBJO010004030.1:25000-32500 GCA_016801955.1 Conus betulinus | reverse complement strand
AATCCTAGTTTTCATGTTCTGTGCGGCGGAATTCTTAGCTCTATCATGCGCACCGTTTCCTGAGGTCTGAAGGCTCACTGTAATTTCTTTCTCTCCATGTTTTTAATGTTTTTTTTTCCCCCTTTGCTGCCCTATCTGTCCCTGTCCTCCTCAAACAGTTCTTTAACCCGAAAGGATTCTGTATTCTTCCGTTTGAGTAATTAATATTAGTAGTTCTGGCGTTGGAGGCTTGCAACGATTGCATCATAGTATCTGGTTTAGATTCTTGTACACCATGGCAATCATCAGAACCACCCGCCGTGGCGAAGTGGTTAGCGTCGTGGACTCCCGACTGGGAGGTCGAGGGTCCAATTCCCATCAGAACCATCAACTTTGGGATGGGGCGGGGAGGTTTCTGCCCTCACTGGTTTCTACTAAGAATTGAGTTTGCTATGAATTCAGCTGGGAAGACTAGGATCCACTTATATAACGGATGCGTCTTTGAGAGCGTTGGTCAAATTCCCTGACCAACACTGCAGGTGTTTGTATCTCTTGGGCCTGTTTGACGCCGGGATGTACTAGGAAAATAAGCGTAAAGCACAACCCTGTCATGCAGTCTTCGACCTGAAAGGATCCCGTACTATCGTCTTCCATAACTTCATCCTCATCGATCAGCCTAAAAAAAAAAAAAGATGTCTCAAATTCTAAAGTAATTCATGTCCTGCTCTCATGGTGACCTCCGTTCCGATTCCTAAGCTCTTTGTTTCTACCATAGTCATCGGTTTCGGCAAATGCATGGGGGCTGTTCTGACACAGACGTGGTGGCGTCCCAAGAAGGGAAAGCTCACTCACACTGGTTCCGCGCCTACGCAAATATTAACGTTAGTAGAGGGCTTAGTAGGTGGTGTCCTGCGTATATTGACTCAAAAAACAGTCACCACTGAACACCACCGAAAGGACCCAACAGCAGTGCAGAGTCTCCTCCGGTGGGTTGCTTCATGACGACTGGACGTAGAATGCTCCCTGTGGATCGTCGGTGTCGGGGCTGTGGTGGGACGGCCGGGCTGTGGGCTGTGGCTGTGGCTGTGGCTAGGAATGAGTGGTACAGGTGAAGTGATACTGAAGCGGCACGGAGGGTTAGACACAAAAGAAAGACGATCGCCAAGAGAGACATTCTTTTCAATTTCATCCGTGCAGATGGAAAAAGAACTGCTTTTAACATGTTTTTTTTTTTTTTTTTTTTTTTTGGGGGGGGGGGGGGGGGGGGGGGGGGAAGAAAGGAGGGGGGGTGGGGGGGGGGGTATAGGATGGATGCAAGAGGTGTGTGTGTGTGGGGGGGGGGGGGGGGGTAAGTTGGATCCCTGCCGCCCCTACTTAACTCCTTTTCCCTCACCATCCATCTTTGTGCATCTCGTCCAGAACGCTCCAGGTTCATTGTCCGTGAGGAGGAATGTGAGACGGGGAGCCACTGGTGCAGCCTACAGTTTATAATGTTCGTTTCAGTTCACCGTTTATTCTTGGTGCCAGACGCCCAGCTGGTGTGACGCCCCCGTCATGACTGAAGGATTTATCTGATCTTTTCCTCGTATCGACAATACGCTCTTTGGGCATGCGGAAAAAAAAAACTGTTGGTGGCAGAATGCAGAAGAGGACAAAAACACTCGTCTTGGTCAGATGCAGGAAGTGAGAAACGAAGGAACAATGAACAATTGAATTCCATCGGCAATTGTAAAGTAACAGTCAAAATGAACGAGTCCCGATGAGAAATGAGGGACTAATGCCTCAACATAACGAGATGAAAGCATACAAACGTACTCCTAGTTTAGATCTATCTTGAATACGCGTGTAAAAAAACAACAACAAAAAAAAAAAAAAAAAAAAAAAAAAAAACACGTCAAAATAAAACTTGCGTCAGAATTGGAAAAAAAAAAAAAAAAAAAAAAAAAAAAAAAAAAAAAAAAAAAAAAAAAAAAGCAAGCAACGTCCCAATCGAACATTCGTCATAATGTATTTCGTCATTGAGATAAAGAAATCCGCGAAGTAACTTTCAGAGATATACCACAAAGAAGAAAAAACCGTTTTCGGCTGTAATAACCGTTAGTAACGGCTATTCTGGTTAAAACAAACAAACAAACAACAAACATCGGGGATCATCCGTGACTCGTAATAAACAAACCGACACATTTTCAGAAAGATCGGCCCAGAAGTTTTGTCTGCAGCGAGTGGAACACATTTTTGACCACGGACACACAGACAGACAGCATTTCTTCGTTCCCATTGTAAAGTACTCCCTGTTCTATAAGAACTGGGAGTACAAAAACTGAAAGAAATCGCTATGAAGTAGGAACCCTTCCACTAAGTATCGGTTCAAACGAACAGAAGCACTCTCCAGATCTGACACAGAAGAAATAACTTCACAAGAGTTACGATACTGAAAGAAAACGCTTTTTTTTTTTTTTTTTTTTTTTTGCGTCCAATTTGAGGAGATAAGTGATAATTCGTTCTTCGTTTTTATTGTCTTGAAAGTTGTTTGTCTTAGCTCAAGAAAGCCAACGAGGTCGAAACGCGTCGTGTTTTGTGTCCGAGACCTTTATTTTATTGTCAACAGAGGATCAGAACGCTGCGCCTTGTCTAACTTTGTTCGTGCGGAACACGCATCATCGCAGAGTCCTCTCCAACTGGTTTCCCGACGGCAGCCTTTAACTGATAGCTTCTGGACGATTGCTGATGCTGGCACGGCAACAGCATGTGTTTGTTTGTGGATGTAGGGTGCGTTTGTTTGTCGAGAAAGGGGTGGGGTACCAGGGTGGAAGAGAGGTGGGGGGAGAGAGAGAGAGGGGTGATTACGTAAGAGGAGGATCATGCTGCTCTTATAGATCACAGGACACATGGCAGTGACAAATCAATGTGATGTCATGAAAGAGAAGCCGGTGTTCCGTAGCCTAGCCTGGAACTGACCTTTACAGCGTGATCGTCGGCAGTAATCCTTGCAACAGGTGGGTTCTAGGTTTGCTTCTGTTTCTGTCAGCTTGTATGTCTGGCTATATTTGTGTATGTCTTGTTTTGTTTGTTTGTTTGTTTATTTATTGTAGTTGTTGTTGTCTGTCTCTCTTTTTGTGTCTGTTAAAAACGCGTGCACACGTACACAGACTCGAACACACACACACACACACACACACACACACACACACACACACACACACACCACTCCATTAAGAGAGAGACGGGGGGGGGGGGGGGGGGGGGGGGGTGGTGGTGGTGGTGAAATGGAGACACACACACACGGACGCACACACATGCTCGCATATGCACCTACGAACGCACAAACAAAAATACATGTCAACTTAGTAACACATGCATACACATACAAACACACACAAAAACAGGCACGCACGCGCGCGTGCACACACGTGCACACACACACACACACACACACACACACACACACGCGCGCGCACACACACACACACACACACTCACACACAAAATTTACGCTAGCTGATTGAAACCGGTTAGTTGTAAGCTGACTGAAAGCTTCACACACACACACACACACACACACACACACACACACACACACACAACACACGTGTGCGCACGCGAACACGCACACACACACACACACACACGCACGCGCGCGCATGCACACACACACAAACACACACACACACACACACACAAGGAGACAGAGAGAGAGAGAGAGACAGGACAGAGGACGAGAGAGAGAGGGAGAGAGGAGGAGGAGAGAGAGAGAGAGAGAGAGACCAGAGAGAGAGACAGAGAGAGAGAGAGAGAGAGAGAGAGGAGAGAGAGAGAGACTAAGTACGGATAGAAACAAAAAGAAACACATACCAATAACCGATAATACAAAAGAAAGCAAAATAACAAACGAACAAACAATATACAATAAGGACCGCCTCCCCTAAGGAATTAAAACATATTGTTACATAAACAAATACATATGCAAGTAAACAAGTAAATAAATGCATAGAAAAAATAAATAAATGAATAAATGAATGCACAAGTAGTTAAACAAAAGTAAACAAATAAATAATAACTAACTAAATAAATGAATTAAAAAAAAAAAACAAAAAAAAAACTTCAGCCAGTGAAATAAAACTGCATTTCCCCACTCGATTCTACAGCACTGTTCTCACCTTAACGACTTTGGCGTTATCGTCGGCAGCAAACATGGCGGTAGACCCTCCCAGGTACACGAAGAGAATTTGTGCCAGAAATTCCGCTCCCACAGCCCTCCAGAAGGCCAGAGACTTCAGTTCCTGCACATCGAAGATTCTGTAGCCCTTCTTCTCATCTCCATCGCCTGTGCTGTGCGAATCGCCTCCACTTTGTTGGCCAGGTAGACGAAGAGACCTTCCATGTTGTGATGGTTGTGGTGGTGTGCTAGTGGTTTTTGTGGTTTATGTGTGTAAAGTCGATTTTTTGGTGGTTTTTTTTTTTTTTTTTGTCACCAGGTTTGAACCGGGATTTTTTTCTTTACGTCTGAAAAGTTTTGATTAATTACTGTCCGGTGCTGATTGTAGAGGGAGGGTCGAGAAAGCAAGAGAATGCTATTTTTTCAGGCTTCTATACTTTTTTTTTTTTTTTTTTTTTTTTTTGCCCTATGGAACAGTTCAATTGTGCAACGTAACAGTCAAGTTTCTTTTTAAAGTATACTAACTTACAAGTAAAACACAGCCAAGTGAATTATGTTTTCCTCCAGTTCGTTGAAAAAAACGTTGAAAAGAGATTTGTTATTTTCAAAGCATCAGTTTACCTCTCCCAAACTTAAGCAGAGACAGAACAGCTGGATTGTTGTTAACGCTCCTCTCATGAAAATTTACGTCGCGACTGATCCCTATTCCCAGAGACTGTAATCAGTATACAAAACCCTGATTGATTCGCTACTTTTTAACTGTAGTAGGTCTTCTCTGATAAAGATATCAATAGCTGCTAATCCGAGTTAAGTTCACGATAGACAAGATTGTCCCAGATTGTTCTTCTTGTTCTTGTTGTTCTCTTCTTCTCTCTTCCTTTGTCACAAATGAAAATAACCAGTCACCGACAATTTACCGTCCAACAACACTTTCGTGGTAGGCAACGAGTGAATTTTGTGGAATCGAAGCTTTCATTCATGGAGGACGAACGTTAGGTGCCTGTGCGAAGACTTGGCTGTCTCATTGTCATCTGTGAGGCGCTTGCAGGAAAACTGGCTTAAATATCACCTGAGAGAGAGAGAGAGAGAGAGAGAGAGAGAGAGAGAGAGAGAGAGGGGAATAATGATAAGTGATAGGGGGGGGGGGGGGGGGGGGGGGGGGGGGGGGGGAGGGAGGGAAGGAAGAAAGAGGGGAAGAAGGGAAGGTATTCTGCTGACAAAAATCAGTCTTGGGTTAGTCGCGTCAGCCAAAACTTTGTTAGTCGGTGTGGTGGAATTCGTACACCCCTCTCCCCCAGTTTTGACCCCCCTGGCGCCATTTCTAGGTATAGGCAGACAGATAGGTTATACGACACTGACATATACACGCATATCTGTGCACATAACAGAGTATGGTATTGAACATCTCGAGGTGGAGTGGACACGGTAAAGAGAGTGAAATGGAAGCGGACGAATTTAGAGAGGACCAGATAGAGATGGAGTGGATGGTAAGGTGATGGATGAGATTGGAGCGGATAGGAAGGGAATGAATAAAATGGGATGGGGGGGGGGGGGGGGGGGGGGGGGGGGGGGGAGGGATGGGGAGGGTGGAGGGGTGAAATAGGATTGGATGGGTGGAGGGGCGGGGGGGGGGGGGGGGGGGGGGGAGTACGGATGGATGAAAGGAGGGAAGGGCGGTGAGGGAATGAAGGATCGTAAGAGTGGGGGGGTGGACGAAATAGAGAATGAATGAGGCGGGGGGAGGGGGGATGGATGGAATGAGAGTGAAGGAGAAGAGTGGCGATAGGTGAGATGACAGTGCACAGGGAATGAATGGATGAGATGGGAGTGGACGAGGAGGATTGGGATGAGATGGCAGTGGACGAGGAGGATTGGGATGAGATGAGAGTGGATCAAAAGGATTGGATGAGATGGGAGTGGATGAGGAGGATTGGGATGACATGAGAGTGGATGAAGAGGATTGGGATGAGATGGGAATGAAGAGGATTGGGATGAGGAGGATGGGATGAGAGGGGAGTGGATGAGGAGGATTGGGGATGGGGGTGGGAGGGATGAAGAGGATTGGGATGAGATGGGATGAAGAGGATTGGGATGAGGATGGGAATAAGGAGGAGGATGGGATGAGATGGATGAGGAGGATTGGGATGGGATGGGATGAGGAGGATTGAGATGAGATGGGATGAGGAGGATTGGGATGAAATGGGATGATGAGGATTGGATGAAATGGGAGTAGATGAGGAGGATTGGGATGAGATGGGTGTAGATGGGGAGGATTGGGATGAGATGGGATGAGGAGGATTGAGATGAGATGGGATGTAGGTGGGGAGAATTGGGATGGGGGGGAGATGGATGAAGAGGAATGGGATGGGATGGGATGAGGAGAATGGGGATGAGATGGGATGAGGAGGATGGGGATGAAATGGGATGAGGAGGATTGGGATGAAATGGGATGAGGAGGATTGGGATGAAATGGGATGAGGAGGATTCGGATGAAATGGGAGTGATGAGGAGGATGGGAATGAGATGAGAGAGGAGGGGATTTGGATGAGATGGGATGAGGAAGATGAGATGAGATGGGATGAGGAGGATTCGGATGAAATGGGAGAGATGGGGAGGATTGGGATGAAGGGATGGGAGAATGGATGGGGAGGATGAGATGAGATGGGATGATGGGGAGGATTGGATGAGATGAGATGAGGAGGATTGAGATGAGATGGGATGAGGAGATGGAATGAGATGGCATGAGGAGGATTGGGATGGGAGATGATGAGGATGATTGGATAAGATTGGTAGATGAGGATGGAATGAGGAGGATTGGGATGAGATGGGATGAGGAGGATTGGGATGAGATGGGATGAGGAGGATTGGGATGAAATGGGATGGGTATGAGGAGGATTCGGATGAGAGGGAGATGGGGATTGCGTAGATGATGGGAGGATTTGGGATGAGTGGAAGGTGGATGAGGAGGAATTGGGATGAGATGGGATGAGGAGAATTGGGATGAGATGGGATGAGGAGATGGGATTGGGATGGGAGAGATGAGGATTGGGATTGAGATTGGGAGAGATGAGGATTAGGATGAGGATGAGCTTGGGATGAGATGGGAGGAGGAGGCTTGGGGGGATTGGGAGGATGAGATGGGAGGAGGAGGAGATTGGGATGAAATGGATGAGGAGGATTGGGATGAGATGGCAGTTGAGGAGGATTTGGGATGAGGTGGGTTGATGGGAGAATGGGGAGGAGATGGGATGAGATGGGAGTAGAGGGAGGATTGGGATGAGATGAGATGAGGAGTATGAGATGGGATTTTTGTGGAGAGTGGGATGAGGAGGAGAGGAAAGGATGGATGCTTTTTTGTTTTTACG
>JADBJO010004029.1:202500-215970 GCA_016801955.1 Conus betulinus | reverse complement strand
ATGATGATTGGTCTGAAGGAAACCGTGGATCCGTGTCGCATTGAACTTCATACGACTTGACCGACAATGGAAGGTCACAACTGTAAGAGAGATCTGTGAGGCTGTCAAATTTCTTCTAGAAATACTACATGTCTATACTCTGACATTGCAAATTCTACGTAGTGCACAGTCTCGAGTTTAGTCTCATGCTCTTCTCTTAGTAACTTGACTCTCTCTCCTTCTCTCGTACAGACATTGCTATGAAGGAATTAGTTGTATCCTGTGGTCACACTGTATATATGCGATAATGAATAAAAAACGGTGATGGGGAAATGAATAAACGGAAGTGGATGGGTGGAAATATTATGGTAATTACTGTATAAATACGTTTTTGGTTCTTGACTAGGCGCAACGGTGATTGTGGACACGTATATCCATACACTCCCCTGTATAAGCACTCCTTCTAAAGGTGTACCATATTGAAGGTGTAATACGTCTTTGCAGGTTTCCTTGCGTTGACCCATTCTAACAGAGCTAAGAGCGAAGATGGACATGTCATCATCATTACTCCTCTGCCTAGGCCCCTTCTACAGAGCAGGTCAGAGGTTGGACATCTACCTCACTCATTAACTCCCTACCTAGGACCTTCTACACAACAAGCAGAGGGTGGACAAACGTATCCTATCCTGAAATTCCTCTCTAGATCCATTCCCAGGTCACAGTTGAGGTGCGTCATGTATCTGTTATATGACTTATTATAAGGACCATGACGCGCCAAAGGGTGTGAACAGAAACCTTGTGACTCTTAGCAACACTCGGAAAACGCATACTATGTGGGTATAAAGGATGTAAATGCGAGCACTGGTATAAACATTAATGTTATGATTTTAGTTTAACCGATAGACCTCACAAACTTTATTGCTTTAACATCTGATGATCAGGATAGCTAGGAATAGACTTTTTCACCGTGAAATACTAGTAAGCGGGAAATAACTAATGTGTGGACACTTTAGGTATCTCTTCTTCTCATTACAAAGCAATAAGGATCGTTCTCGGGCAAAATGTGCATCTAGCATAATTTGCTATACAAAATACGTGGTTACGTCCATCTCAAAAAGATCGAAGAGTTCATACAAAGATACTAGAGAAGAAAATTATATTAAAAGCTAATCATCTTTTGGGAGGGGAATAGAGAAGAATTTTCTGAAATCAAAAAGTTTCCGATAGTTAAGTCGTTTACGTCATTGATGAGATAGAAGGGGATTGTGGCGGAGCTGAGATTGTGTGTGCTGCTGTGGGTGTCGGTGTGTGTGTGTGTGTGTGTGGTGTGTTGTGTTGTGATTGTGACTTTGTGTGTGTGTGATTGATTCGGGAACTAAAGAAGAGATCCTCTCTCCTCTCTGCTCTCAATGTTCGCAAAAGTCTCTCTCTCAAGTCTCTGTGTGATTCCTCATGGCGGATATTGTTTTTTTAAGTCATCAGCGGCGTCTCGTGGCAGAAGAGGCTATGGCAAAGTGAAATTAAAGACCAAGACTAAGAAGCAGAAGAAGAAGACGAGGAAGAAGAATAAGATCAAGAAGCAGAAGCAGAAGAAGAAGAGAGAAGAAGAAGAAGACAGAGAGAAAGGAAATAATAAGGAGAAAGACTTATTGTAGGAGGAGGAGGGGGAGGAGGAGGAGGAGGAAGAGGTAAGACGAACAAGAAGATATGAAGAAGAAAGATAGTGGAGAAAAAAAAACAAAAATGAGGAAGAAAAGAAGAAACGAAGAAGAACAAGGAGAAAAGGAGGAGGAGGGGGAGACTAATAGCTCATTCTTTCAGATTTGGGTTATTAGCCTCCAAGGATTCTCTTTTGGGTAGCAGGGTAAGTTTTTGGTCTTGGTGTAGATATGATCGATTGTTTTTAACACACCTACGGTGTTTTTTTCTTTTCGTTCAGGAAGGTGGAAAATTGCTGGCGAAGTCCCACTTACTGCTTGATCCCTATCTGTGTCTTGCTTTCCCAAGAAAGTACCGTGCAAACCGGGGGTGAAGACAGAGGAAGAGAGCGAGCCGAGAGAGAGGAGAGGAGGAGATGAGAGAGGAGAGAGAGAGCAGAGAGAGAGTAGGCTGGGGGGGGGTTGTGGAGGTAGTACTTTCGTGTTGGTTGACAAAGTTGTCTGACTAGGTCTCATTTCTGCGGCGTCCAGAAGAAAGTAATGTGTTATTACAGGCTGATTGGGATGTAGCATTGGTGCCAGTAGTTTGATGTCAGACGCGCCGACTGGCCCTGTGGATACTGGCACGACGTGAAAAATGCACTGACGCGTGCAGGTGTGTGGTGTGTGTGTTTGTGTGTGTGTTGTGTGTGATGTGTGTGCTGTGTGTGTGTGTGTGTGTGTGTGTGTGTTGCGGTGTTTTTGTGTGTGTCGTGTTTCGTGTGTGTGTGTGTTTGTGTGTGTATGTGTGTGTGATTTTTCGTGGCCCATATTGGATATTGCTTGCTCCCCCCCACCACCCCCCCCCTTGGCCCCACGCTACTGTTTGTGTATTGGCGGTGCGCGCGCGCGTGTGTGGTTTGTAGAGGGGGGGGGGGGGGGGGGGGGGCATGTTACTCAAGCAGCGTTGCGTTGAGCCTTCACTTGCCCTTTCCATGTCAGGTCTTCTCCACCTTGCGTGCGCCACTTCCCACCCCGTGTATCAGCGCCACTCTAATGTGAGTGTGGTGTTGCTCGCGGTTGTGTGTGTGGTTGGGTGGTGCTCGATCGTTTGTTTTCTGGGCTGCCTTGCTGTTGTCACCGTTGCCACGCTTCGTCGTCGGTGTCTGTTGCTCTCTGAGAGTGAGTCAGGGAGAATATAAGAGAAGCGAAGCGATCAAACATACAATTCAACCAAAAGCTCTGAAAAAAAGGTCATCGCGTCATCATGGACTGGGTCTTCTGTCATGTCGTGATCTTCTGTCATATCTTTCTGTCTGTTTCTGTCTGTCTTTTGTCTGATACTCGGTTGTGAGAACTCTCAATCTTGCATATCTCTGCTCTCAAGACAAGTCATCTCTTTTTAAACTTACAAGAAATCAACGCTGTCTGTCTCCCATCATAGTCTCCCTCTGTGTCTCTGTTGTCCGGTCTGCCTGCACTTGTCAGACCGTTGGCTAAGCAGGCGGTTACAGTGGACCACATTGTGAGGATTGTAGGGGAGAAACGCCTGACGCCCTTGTAATCACCTGATTCTATCTGGGCTGTCTGCCCTTCAGCTCCTCTGCTCTTCGTCTACCTGTTCTCTGTCTTTCCCGCTGGGCTTTCACGTAAGGGAGGGCCTGTGTAGTGCGGCCTTTCGGTGAAATCTCCATTATCACGATTAGTATCTTACGATCTTCTTCAAAAAGGGGGCTGTTTCTTGGTTGCTTCGTGAGTGGGGGTTGTTTCTTTGGTTTGGTTTGTTTCGTGTCCGAAAGGAGGTCGATTGAGCCAAGGGGTGGCGGGGGGTGAGGGGTGGGGAGGAGGGGGGGAGGGGGGGGGGGGAAGGTCGGGATTTGTTGGATGTGAGTTTTTTTTTTTAATTCTTTTTTTCTCAGTTGTTCTTCCTTCTCTCCTCATCTTCATTCCCTTTTACCTGTGTCGTATGTTGCTGTGTACAGCAATCTCTTTGCAGAAGCTGCTGTTCTCTCTCTCTCTCTCTCTCTCTCTCTCTCTCTCTCTCCTCTCTCTCTCTCTTCTGTTTTATTTTGTGTCATTCATTTTCTACGCTTAGTATTTTCAAACGTGGCAGGTAAAAAGTTATAGTCTTATTTTCAAAGCTCGAATATGCTGTATAACGATTATTGTTCAGAATACATAAACAATCACTGATCCAAATCGTAGGATAATCAAAAGAAAACGGTTTACGCGTTGCGGAAATGTGGTGACAAGGATTCTTTCTTATTTTGCCTTTTCATTTTCTTCTTCTCTTCTTCTTCTTCTTCTTCTTCTTCTGTAAACAAGAATTTTACAGACAGGCTATGGAAACCTCCTCTTTTTTCCTTTCCTTAAACCTTTTTTCGTTTTTTTTTTTTCTTTTTAAACTTTCATGGCACAAATTGTTTTTTAAGAAAAGTCCCAGCCCGCTGTCAATGACCAAGAGGGGGTGCATGCGAACAGGTGAGCACAACCCTGGCACTGAAGTCTAAAAACATCGAGTGGAGGTGGCTCTACTGCGTAGGATTTTGTTTAGGAAACAGCTGCAGTCCTGGCTGTCCGTATCCTGTCTGTCTGTCTTCTGCTTCCCATCTGTCTGCCTGTCTGTCTGTCCATGTCTGTCTGTCCCTCTCTCTCTCTCTCTCTCTCCTCTCTTCTCTCTCTCCTCCTCTCTCTCCTTCTCTCTCTTTTCTCTCCTTCTCACTCTTTGTCTGTCTGGCTGTCTGTCTGTCTGACTCATCTGTCTGTCCCCCTGTCTGTCTGTCTGTCTGTTTCCCTGTCTTGCTGTCCTCTTCTCTCCTCTCTCTCCCGCCTCCCATCATCACTCTCTCCCTCCCACTTCCTCCGCTCTCGGCTCTCCACATTCTCTCGACCTCGCTCGTCCACTCATTACTCGTTCCTCGCTCCTTCCAATCCTTCCCCATGTCTCTCCCCTCCAACCTCGCTCTCAAACCCACCACTGCTCTGGGCGTCGGGGGGGGGTGGGGCTCCTCTCCTCTCCCGTCAACTCCCTCGACTCTTTCGTCTCCTCCTCATCATCTCTCTGTGCCTCTCCTCTCTCGGATCCAATCCTCGCATTCCTCACGCTCTCCCCTCAATCTCTTCTCATCATCAGCTCCAAACCCCCATCTAACAGAATGGGGAAATACAAAAGACAAAAGAAAAAACCATGGACAAAAAAAAAGAAAACAAAATAAACGAAAAAAGAAGAAAGAGTGCCTGAGCGGTGCAATCGATGGGGGGTGGCAACGCGCACCCAATCCAAAAATACAAACAAACAAAGAAGGGAGGGAGAGGGGGGGAAGAACAAGGGCAAAAAAAAAAAAAAAAAAAATACAAAAAAAAAAAAAAAAAAAAAAAAACAAAAAAAAAAAAATAACAGAAAGAAAAAAAAAAAGAGAATAACAAAAAAAAAAAAAAAAAAAAGAAAACCAAAAAAACAAAAAAAAAACCAAACAATGACACATCAGTCACATCTGCCAAACCCATACATCCTTCCTCCAACAATGTCTCTCCATCTCTAACCTCCTTACACTCCAATCCAATCAAACCAAACCATAGAACCACCCAACAAACCACAACAATTACCTAAAAACAATACATCAAACAAAAAAAAGAAAGAAAGAGAACGAAGTCAATAAAAAAAAAGGAGAGAGGAAGGCGCCTGCGACGGAAAAAAGGAATGGACGGTCGGAGTAGGAGAAAGAGGGAGTCGTGCGGGGTGCTGGGGGAAATATCAATGGAGGGGTACACAAACGAGTAAGGTCGAGTAAAAGCAGATGACAGAGGGGGAGAGGTAAAAAACATAACAGGAAATAAGAATAAAAAAGAGAGGTAACAATAAGAAGATATGACAAGAAAAATGTAGAAAGCTAGGGGGGGGAGTGAAGGGCGGTGTTAGCGAATAGCAGGAAGAGAGAAGTGCCGTACGAAGGAGAGAAGAGAAGTGCGGAAAGCATAAGTCTGAATGGAGAGAGAGAGGAAAAGAGAGGAGAGAAGGAAGATGAGACGTAAGCAAGTGCGAAGGAAGAGCAAGGGGTTTGACTAAGATATAGATGTAAAACTACTCAATTCACTCCTACCATCACTCAATTATCTCTCTCGACCTAAAATGTAATGCATCTACTACCAGATGATTACGCATCCTATCTTCTCCTCTACCTTCTCTCACCTGGTCCCTCTTCACTCTCACACTCCCCTCTCTCTCCCATCTTCACCACTCCCCCATCCTTCTTCATCTCTCTCACCGACCTCACAGCTCACCCCTACTCCATTCTCCCGCTCCCCATCTCCTCCCCCCCCCCCCCGTCCTCCTCACCTCTTCGTCCCTCATCTCTTTAGTCCTCTTCTCTACCACACACACCCTCTCTACTCCTCACCTTGTCTGTCTGTCTCTACTCTCCACTCACCCCTCATTGTCTGTCCTCTCCATCTCGATCCACACTCTCCTTCCTTTTTCTATCTCCTCATCCCTCCGTCTAAGGACCCGATAGACAGAGAGATAGGATACGGAGGAGTCACGAAGAGACGAATGCAGAAGACAACTAAAAACCGAAATAACTGTTGACTAAAATCTAAACAAGAAGAATCGAAAAGAAGCAAAGGGTCAGAAACAAGAAAATCCAAATCAATCAATCTCAACAAATCACCAAGAAAAAACAAAAAAACTAAAGGGGGAAAAAGAGGTGGAAAGGGAAATGGGGGATGGACAGGTCGTCACTCTCTCGGGGGAAGGTGTAGAAACGAAATATAAACGGGTCCAACAGGAAAAAATCGAAAGCGCTTTTACATAAACACTTAAACAGCCCTTACTCCAAAAGCGGATTGACTCAGGTTGTAACGTTTTCAAAAAGAGTTAACCAACGCACCCCACTAAGTTGAACAAGAATGAAACTTATACATCACCCTACAATTACACATTACCAGATGAAGAACAGAAACATCGGTACAGGAAAAATGGACACAGAAAGGGAAAAAAGAGGGGGAAGGGGAAAAAAACATCCAGAAGGATTCTCTCTCCTCTCTCTCTCTCTCTTCGTCTTTGTGTACCGGTTGTCTGTTTTTTCCTCTGGTGATGTTGTTTGTTGTTGTTTGTTCCCCCACGATCGTGGTTCTCTGTTCTTTCTCCTTATCTTCGTGTTTTCCAGGAGCTGTTTTGTCAGAGGTCTTGCTCCTCTCTCTTTTCCTTATCAGTTCGTCTCATAACGCCTGACCTGACGAGCACTCTGTCATCATTGTTTGTGTGCGGGAGTTCTGTTTGTGGGTAAAGTGGCTGTTACGACTTGAGTGACTCGTTGGAATGGACAAGGTGGGTGTGTTCTGATTGCATCTAGGAGTGAACACACAAACGCGACCGAGTTTGTGTTCTCAACGCTGATGTGGTTTCTTCGTGGATTTTTTGTGTGTGTGTGGTGTGTGTATTTTGTTGGTTGTCCCTTCTCCGGTC
This sequence comes from Conus betulinus, assembly GCA_016801955.1. NCBI lineage: Eukaryota > Metazoa > Mollusca > Gastropoda > Neogastropoda > Conidae > Conus > Conus betulinus. Next base: position 208,890 of record JADBJO010004029.1, on the reverse strand, counting down.
CCCCCCCCCCTCTCTCTCTCTCTCTCGCTCTCTCCCCTCCCCCTTCCGGATCTTGGTGGGCAGTGATTACAAGGTTTCCATGGATCAACCCGCCGAGAAGACTCTGCACTATTGCTAGGTCACTTCTGCTATTCAGCGTTTATTCACATGAATCTCTCTCTCTTCTCTCTCTCTCTCTCTCTCTCTCTCTCTCTCTCTCTCTCTCTCTCTCTCTCATCTCTCTCTCTCTCTCTCTCTCTCTCTCTCTCTCTCTTCTCTCTTATACATTATATCTGTGGAACAAACAGATGTAATGACATGTCTAAGAAACGTCAATTTTTTGTCATACAATCGAAAATGAATTCCATTTTCTTTTTGAATGTTCCAATTAAACTAGATTGCGACAAAAGTATCTTTCGAAATAGTGTGGCAATGTAAATGACCAATCTCTAGTATATGCCTCACAAAGTGAAATATTTTTAAGAATTAAGAAGTTTGGGTGTGCACATATGTACGCCCTGAAAGCAGGTTCAGTTACTGATGAAATTCATTGTTTGAATAAGATACTGTATACGTTAAGGCTTACTGAAAATAAGCAGTGTATGTTAATTGACAGTGTGTTGTGCGTTTAGTTTATGTATATGTTACTACTGTTTTATACAGCTGATTTTTGTTTGTCTACAGCTGATTTTCTTCCCTTTATCAAACGTGTACCCCATATATACAGGTCGGTGGTCTTACAGGAAAATATTTTCGGAGTTTCGGAGTTTCTCTGTCTCTGTGTCTCTCTGTCTGTCTGTCTGTCCCTCTTTCTCTCTCTCTCTCTCTCCTCTCCCTCTTTTCTTCTTTAACACCACCCTCCTCCAGCTTTTCCCTCTTCACACCCAGCCCATAACCCCCCTCCGTGCACCCAAAAGACACGAACTCCATCCAACTATGATGAATCACGCGACGCTCCATCTTAAAACTAAAAAGTAGCGGCAGCAACGAGGTCTCACTGCATTGCCGTGAGCATGATACTGAAGATCCCCCAATAGCACCTGGTTTTTGTTTTTCATTTTTTTTCTTTTTTGGTTTTTTTTTTTCTTTTTTTTCTGTTTTTTTTTTTTTTTTTTTTTTTTCTTTCTTTTTTTTTTTTTTTTTTTGTTTCCTGTCGTTATTTTTGTGGTTGTTTTGATTATCAGAAGACTGATTCAGTAGTACAGAAAGATGCAGAGAACAAACGTCAGATTTTTTTTTTATCCTAAGCAATACCACCACCCACGCACAAATGACCTTTAACCGATAACTTAGCTGCTGGCTGTTGATACAGCGATCAAAATGACAATAGCGCAAGTTCACTTCGTTGTGACATGAAAGCAGGTTGATGATTAGTCACTGCGTAATTATTTTTGCCTTTCTTAATGCAACGAGAAAGTATGTAACAAGTTCATTATGCTGCACATTGAAAAAAAATCCGAACATTGAAATGTAATGTTTTCCCCAAATGTTGCACAATCCCACGAGTGACATCATAGATGTATGCACACGGGTTTACCTATTCAAACATGCTAGAAATTAATCAGAGATGTGATGACTTAGAAAGAGAGAATAGGAAATTAGCAGAGACAGTGTCGTCCTTATCGCACAAATGAACAGTTTGACCAAGGAGATATCCAATACGAAAATTGAAACCGAAAGAAAGTTCGAGACTGTCGAGGATCTGAGGGAGGAGGTGAAACATATGACTGTGGAAATTGACCGGTTGGAGGAGTTTTCACGAAGAGACAACTCAGGTTATTTGTATTCCCGCAAGTCAATGAGAACGAAAATTACAACACGTGTGCCAGAGCAGTGGCCTCAGCCTTAAACAGTGTGGGGGGAAAGCAAGCAGTGGAACGAAGAGGACATTGTGCGTGCACATCGTGTAGGGCAGGCTAAGTCGGGAGAACCTAGACCCATGATCGCTAAGTTCCGAAACTGGACTGATAAAATGACTGTGCTGACGGACAGGGAGTTCAGGGGGAGGCTGGAGAAGAGGGGAGTACGCGTGGCCAACGACCTGACGCGACGACAAGCCGGCATCGTGGCACAAGCCAGGAAGGACGGCATGTCAGCCTACTTCTACAAGGGGAGGCTGACCGTCGGCCCTAGAAGATCCGACTCGAGGACGTACGCCGAGGCGACAGCAGGGGCAATGCCATCAACGGCAACAGGTGAGACAACAGCGGCAGCCCACCCGGGTGCGACGCCGGTGCGACGATGACACGATCGACTAGGAGGGACACGCCCCCTGACAACAACCAACGCGCTGTGCGAACCAGAAGTAACACGCTGGAAGGGGATTCCCCTAGCCTTGAGCACGTGACTCCGACATCCAATCAGCGACCACCTCTTCACCACGGAGCGAACACAGGGTCAGCTCCACGCTTGACTGGTGACAGGGATGGCAAGGACAGGGACTGTCAGATACGTGACGCACGTGCAGCAAAGGGTGGGCCAAGCAGAGAACGACAGCAAACCGGTTTACGCCGCTACTTGGGTGGCAGTGACAGTAAACAAAAGGGAGGGAGTGGGAGAAAGACACGCTCAAGCAATGACAAATAGCAAGAGGCAGACCGCCGGTCACTGATTTGGAACTTTTTGAATATATAATGTGGAGAATTTGTATACTAAATTAAATGATGTCTCTTTTGTTAAATACATCAATTCTTTTGATTTTGTATGTTTAACTGAAACCTTCACTGACAATCGTTTTGATTTTGGTAGTATATTTCAAGATTATATTAAATTGCAGGCGCCTGCCCAAAAATTGTCTGTTCATGGCAGAAATTCCGGTGGAGTTCTTTTTCTGGTGAAAAAGTGCTTTGCAGAGTTTATAGAGGAAATAAAACTGGAATGTGACAATGCCATTGCTATTAAACTTAAAAAGGGTTTGCTGAATGTTGATAAAGATGTAGTCATTGTTGCATGCTATATTGTACCTGAGGGGGGGGCCAGCCTATAATAATTTAGAGTCAAAAAATGGCATACACATACTTGAAGAAATTTGCTACAATGTATAGAAAAGGATGAGGTGTATCTGATGGTGTGCGGTGATCTGAATGCGAGAACGGGATCTGAACAAGCGCGAATGGAAAACATGATGAACTTTGTGCACAATGATGACACTGATGATGATGAGAAAAAGAGACTGGCTGGCGTGTGTCAAAGGATCTTGTTGTAAATAACTTTGGTAGATCACTGTTGGATTTTTGCTTCTTATTTGATCTGAGTATTGTTAATGGATCTTGTATTAATGATTTGAATGGTGAATTTACATTTGTGTCTCCCCAGGGAAGTAGTGTCATTGACTATTTTATAGTCTCAGATGAACTGTTAGACAAGTGCGAGTTAAAAGTTGGTGACAGGCTATATTCCTGGCATCTGCCAGTTGAACTAGCTTGGAGAAACTGTGTGTATGAAGATAGTGCTCCCCAGCTACCACAGTGTGAACATAAAGAAGAAAAGATAGTATGGTCTGACGAGCACAGCGGAATATATAAAGAAGAGTTAGAGTCTGATGAATTTAAAGAGTGTTTAAACACAGCACAACGACATCTCGCTACTGATGTTAACAGAGCCATAGAATGTTTAGTAAATGCAATGTATGCGGCTGCAGCATGTATGGTTAGAGAGTTGGGAGAAAATAAAAAACAATTTAACGACTGGTTTGACATTGAGTGTGAACAAAGAAAAAAATAGTCGTCCGGCTTCTTAGGTCTTATCGGAGAGCTAGATCACCTGAATATAAAAGCATTGCAGAAAGATGCCTATGTAAAAGAAAGAAAAGAATATTCTCAGATGAAAAGAGAGAAGAAGAGAGAGTATGATGAAACTAGAATTAGAAAGCTCAAAGAGTCAATCAAGGATCCGAAACTTTTCTGGGCAACTATAAGAGCTGTTAATAGGAATGATGATTTTTAATGACATAAGCCATCAACAGTGGTATGATCATTTCTTCAATGTCTTCAATAGTTTCGAAAGTACATCAGTACATGAAACTGTTGAACATGAAGAACTAGAGGAGGAAGAAAACGAAGAGGCATTGTTTCACGATCCAATTACTAAACAAGAAGTAGCTGATGCGATAAAAAATCTGAAAAAGTGAAAAAAGTGGAGGTACAGACAAAATGTGTAGGTGAAATGTTTTAAACATTCAAATATGAAAATGGTGGACTTTCTAGTCAAATTGTTTAACACTATTTTTGATAGTGGAATGTTCCCCCAAGAGTGGTGCAAGTCTATAATAATACCAATTCATAAAAAGGGTGACGCAAATAACCCGGATAATTATAGAGGAGTAGCTTTAACTAACGTTATAGGTAAAATCTATACAAGCATTTTAAATAAAAGATTACTAAATGGGCAGAAAGGGAAGCAATAATTATAGAAGAACAAGCAGGTTTTAGGAAAGGCTACAGCACCATAGACCACATTTTCACTTTATATGCACTTGTTCAGAAGTATCTACTCCAAAATGCTAAATTATATGTCGCTTTTGTTGACTTTAAGAAAGCTTTCGACTCTGTAAACAGGAACATCCTCTGGAATATTTTGAGAAAAATTGGCATTAAAGGGAAAATGTACAAGGCTCTTAGTGGAGGAGTGTATGTTTCGGTAGTGGCTTCCGTGCGCGATAAAGGCGAATATTCAGATAATTTCAATTGTCCTCGTGGCGTTAAACAGGGATGCCTACTAAGCCCTCAGCTGTTCTCATTCTTTATAAACGAACTAGCGATAGAAATTAACAAAAACGGCAGGCACGGTATTCAAATGATACCTGGTACAGTCGAAATCTTCCTGATGTTGTTTGCAGATGATGTTATTTTACTTTCTGATACCACCGTTGGTCTACAGAACCAGTTGACCACTCTCAAAGAGGAAGCAGAGACCGATTACAGTTAACTGTTAACCTAGATAAAACAAACATTATGGTCTTTAGAATGGGGGGTCATCTTTCCAGACATGAAAATGGTGGTACGGTAGTGAAGAAGTAAGAGTGACAAATAGTTACAAATATCTTGGATTAACATTCACAACTAAGCTAAGTCTTAATGCAGGACTGACAGAAGTGTGTAGAAAAGGAAAAAGGGCGTGATTGAAATTCTTAAGTCATTAAGGAAGTTGAATTCCATTGAACCATCAATATTTTGGAAACTTTTTGACACTCAGATTACTCCCATATTAACGTATGCAGCGGAAGTGTGGGGTACTCTTGACATCAACCAAATTGAAAAGGTACACACATTTGCAATTAAACGTTTCATAAATGTCCCATTACATTCTTCTAACAAAATGGTTTACGCAGAGTCGGGGAGATATCCCTTATATATATGCACTTATATTAAATGTATTAAGTATTGGCTAAAACTTCTGAAATTACCACAAACAAGACTGTGTAAGCAGGCATACAAAATGTTATTACAACAACATGAGAATGGGAAGTTTAACTGGGTGTCCAAAGTAAAGAAATTCTTGACGGAAAACGGGTTTGGTGTTGTTTGGTTAAGTCAAGAAGTAGGGAACGATAAACTGTTCATTTCTGAATTGAAAGATAGACTGGTGTGTATGTTTCAACAAAACTGGCATTCTAATATGGAAGGAAATGATAAATATGAAATGTTTCTTTTTCATTCAACAGCAACCTGCAAGCTGAAAAGTACCTATCAGTAGTAACAGATAGATGGCATAGAACTGTACTTGCACGTTTTCGAACCAGAACCTTGGGTCTACATGCAAACAAAATATGGTTCATGCCTGGCACAACAGCAGTTAATAACTGTGTCCAGTATGTAAGTCAAATGACAATGAAGACGAGTGCCACTTCTTATTCCACTGCGAAGCTTACAGACAATCCGCGAAAAAATGTAGTTTGTTTCAGTTGCCTTTTGTAAAAAGCCACCACAATCTAGCCCGTGTGCTGACATTGGAAAATGAATTGTTGATCAAATCTCTAGCAAAATACATTGCCGAAGCATGTAAAATTAGGAAAAACAGGCTGACTTGATTTTCTGTTTGGTAAACTCTCTTCCTTATTCAGTGCCCAGCGGTCATTGGTTATGTGATTATGAATGTAATTTACTTGAATGTACATGCGTGTGTGGGTGTGTATGTGTATGTATGTATATGTATGCATATGGGTATATGCGTAGGCATGTATATACACGTGTGTGTGCGTGTGTATGTACGTGTGTGTGTGTGTGTGTGTGTGTATGCGCGCATGCGCGCGCGCGCGCGCGCGTGTGTGTGTGTGTGTGTGTGTGTGTTCTTTGTATTTGTCAAGATGGGCAGGTTTGAAATTGACGTGAACTGTACCTACATGTATACAATGTTTATAGTTGTGTTAAAGTTAGTCGCTATACATGCATGTCTTAGATCTTTTTCAAGGAG
>JADBJO010004029.1:195000-197500 GCA_016801955.1 Conus betulinus | reverse complement strand
TCATGTGGCTGCCTTAGCAAACCGCGATCGCCGCTGATTGTCCTGTCAACGAAGCTTTCCTCGCGATAATACCCATTATCCTAAAAAAAACAAACAAGGAAAACACTTGTTATCCCAAGGAAAACAAAGAAGCAGTTGTGATCCTAATGGGAAAAAAAAAAAAACATGTGATCCCCATGGAAATCATCGTGATTCTCGGAATTACTGCTTTCCATCTTTTCGCTGTTTTCGCTGAAGATCATACCCATGTTGGTGAGGCAAACAGATATCACGGCCTTTAGACGCTAATAGGCTCCCACATACCAGGGGTATGTATATCGTCTTCCCCAATGGGCAATTACAATCAGAGCCAACACCAGCAGTCCGCTGTACAAACTAAAAAGCTGAGGCGAAAGCCATGATCCTTGCTGTAAACACCTTAGAATGCAGCATCGACTGGGATATTCAGATCGCTTTGCCAACTGACGCCATGCGTGTCCGTGAGTCACTGACAGCAGGCAAATTCCCGCACCTGCAAAAGGTACCGGCAAACATCAGGTGCGTGAACGTGGCAGTGGAGGGGCTCCTTTCCGATTGCAGTATCCAAGGTTTGGAAGAGGCAGACACAGGCAGAATTAGGCCAGGGAAGACAGATTAATGAAAGTTATCGTCAGGTGAAGATGTGAGCAACATGTATGTCATATGAAAGAATAATGGCTATTGTATGCTCACACAAACATCTGAGTCGTTATTTTTCTGGGGAACCTCAAAAAATGATAACTTTGTGTAACATTATTGTTTTGAGTTATTTCTTTGTAACTGCTCGATTAAACATAGTCGAGTTGCATCTTTGTTAAAAATCTCTTGACGAAACAGAGAGCAGTATAGTTTCACTAAATCAACATTTTATCGAATGAAAGTATGAATATAACAACAACAGCAAAAATATGTCATGTTGTAATAACAATAGGTGCTGACAAGGACACTACCTAGTTTAGAGGCCCCCTGTGAATCGATCCCATTGATTAGTGCTCTCACGAAATGAAGCCATTCTGTCCGTGAAAGCGATGATCAATACCGTCAATACAAAGGGGGCCACTAAACTAAGACATTGGCAAAGCGGGGGCCGCAGAAAATGAACAGGAAGAAAACAGTGACAGCTTCACGCAGATGAAGACCATCTCCGGACGAGTGTTGGCGCTAAGGTAAACGGCTCAGATGTCGGGTCTATTCAGAGCGAGCGTGGGAACGCTTCTGGAAGGAAGTTGTGGGCGATGAGTTTAATGCATTATGGCTGCTGTTTCTGCCGGCCATCTGGTAACGTCGTTACCTGTCTCTTCTTCCTCCTTTTTTTTTTATCTTGTCTTCTCTCTCTCTCTCTCTCTCTCTCTCTCTCTCTCTCTCTCTCTCTCTCTCTCTCTCTCTCTCTCTCTCTCTCTCTCTCTCTCTCTCTCTCTGTTGTTTGTTTTTCCTTCCAGTTCATCTTCTGTTTCTTCTTCGTCATCTTCTTGTTATTGCTGTGTGTCATGTTTGTGTGTGTGTGTGTGTGTGTGTGTGTGTGTGTGTGTGTGTGTGTGTGTGAGAGAGAGAGAGAGAGAGAGAGAGAGAGAGAGAGAGAGAGAGACTGTGTGTGTCTGTGTGTGTGTGTGTGTGCGTGTGTGGACTGACCATATTGTTATACGTGCCTATGCAGGTGGACTATTAAAGGAAAACTTGCATAACGCATGGACCTACAGCACTATTGTCAATTTGATTGAATTTGAACATGCACACATTCTCTCTCTCTCTCTCTCCTCTCTCTCTCTCTCTCTCTCTCTCTCTCTCTCACACACACACACACACACACACACACACACACACACTCAAACATACATACACAACACACACACACACACACACACACACACACACACATATATATATATATATATATTATATATATATATATATATATTGAATTATAAACAAAGCTTTCTCTTATGTCTTAGATTGAAGAAGAAATAGGGGGGATATAAACATACATATCTGCCGTGGTAGATGGTTCTGCCTAACCAACAGTATGTGCTTGAGTGGGTGGAATGGGGAATATTAAATGCTTCTCAAAATGAACCTTCAGCAAGTTTATAGTCTCTCCAAGCTGGAGACAGTCTCCAATCAGGAGAAAAACTCAATCTCCAATAAGGAGAAAACTCACTAACATATATCTCCTGGTCAGACACCGTATTTCGAAACAAAAACTCAATCTCCAATAAGGAGAAAAACTCACTAACATATATCTCCTGGTCAGATACCGGTATTTCGAAACCTGATTGTTTCTCCTCAGTGACCGCGGAAAGTGGTAATTTAACTCCTCTGCCTTTTCTGTTTTAAGAAGAATGCTATTCCAGAAAAAGGGCTGGTATGCAAGACCGTAGTTTGTTGAGTTTTTCAAAAAACCAACCAAAGGTGCCACCTAAGAAGCAAAAGAAAATCATGAAAGAGTAAACAAGCTACATTTTCTTGTGAAAAAGTAGAAAATATA
>JADBJO010004029.1:165000-175000 GCA_016801955.1 Conus betulinus | reverse complement strand
CGCCAAGCCGAACAGAAGACGGGTCTTTCAGTCGGTTCCCGGGGAGTGTGGTTGGTATGTTTCAATACACGAGTTGTTAGATGCTTGTCAGATAGGGTGGCTTTTGCACCAAAGGCCCTGACGAACGTGATCTGTTCCGCCTGTGTCTTTGAGGCATCTAAACGTGGGTCTCAGTTCGGGATTGCGGACATAACAACCGTGGTCGAGTTTCGCGAAGCGCGTGCAGACTTACTCATTCATGAAACACATTGAGTGCTTTTCTTTTCAGCCCCCAGATCTTTGATGGTCATAGTTAGCAGAGCAAGAGGTTAACACAGACAGTCTTTTGGGGTGGGACAGAGTTAAAGGATGTGAACAAACAAGAGCAAGAAATGTAGAGCACATTGTTGACAAATACCTTTCTTTCCTTCTTTTTTTTTGATTCAACAGACAAAACAAAGGTACTTGTGAAGCGTGCTGGGGTGGGTTTGTTAAAGAATTTAGCGGATAAATCAGAATTAGATAAATACTTTCAAAAGATCTGTAAAGTTTTGGGTTTTTTTTTTATCCTCTCACCTAAACATTATTACCTATACTTTTAGTGAATGCAGCTCAGCAATATACAATATGAATGGATTGACATTCTCCAGCCGATGAAAAAGCCCATTTTACGACTGTAAACCTCCAACACAGAAAAACGGGGGGGGGGGGGGGGGGGGGGGGGGGGGGGGGGGGAGAGAACCTGCTTCAATTTCCAGTCAGAAAACCCGAGTCGATCAGGAATCCCTTCCTGTCGTGTTCACATTTAGTTCATTTGGCAGAAAAACCCGATATACAAACTTACCAATTTTTTTTTCTCGACTGCTCCATTAACACTTCAACAGTGTTGGCTTCATTGTGTGTTAGTCTCAGCCAGTGCGTTTCGCCCCAGTGGGCGCTAATCATGTGAATCTGGAATGATCCATGCCTTCCATGTGTGAGAATGGCTAGGCTGCAATGGCATCGTCTCAACTTAACTTTGTATTTCTTTATCTTTGTAATGGCATACAAACGGAATGGCTGACGGGTATGATATGGTTAGTGAGATTACAAACTGAGTGACTTGGTAGCCCAGCAACGACAACATCGTCCTGATATTATGTTAAGATGTGTTACATTGTAAATCAGCGTGTGATGGTGATTATGAGGGTTTTTTTTTTCATCCCCTCCCCCCACCCCCTCCTTTTGCTGCCACCCCCTTCTCTCTCTCTCTCTCTCTGTCTCTGTCTCTGTCTGTCTGTCTGTCTCTCTCTCTCTCTCTCTCTCTCTCTCTCTCTCTCTCTCTCTCTCTCTCTCTCTCTCTCTCAACCTTCTAATGAAGTCTTTTGGCACACTTGTGTTACTTTGGAAGTTGCTGGGTTGTGCGTGTTTGCTTGGATGTGTGTGCATAGGTGTGAATGAGAGAGAGAGAGAGAGAGAGAGAGAGAGAGAGAGAGAGAGAGAGAGAGAGAGAGAGGCATGCGCGCTTCCGCACGCGTGTGTCTGAGTGTGCCTGTGTACATGGACGTGTGCCGTGCGACTGTTGTGTTGATATGCGTGGCTGGTTTATGCCAGAATTCCTTGTATTTCAGTAAGTTTTATGTGTGTGAAGTGTTTGGAAGTATGTTTGCATGGTTTTAGACTTAGAGTAATCTGTGTAAACTATTATATTTATTTGTACTGGTACTCATTTCATGTTACATTTTGTATGTATTATAAAGCGCTTTGGGTTCGATCAAGCGCTAAATGAATGTTCATTATTATTATCATTGTTAGTTAGTATTATTAATATAATTTTTTTTTTTTTTTGGCATTAGTATTATTACTATCATTATCATTATTGTCATGATGATGATGATGGTGATGATGACGATCATTATTATTATTATAATTATTATTGTTGTTGTTTTTATCATCATCATCATCATCATCATCATCATCATCATCTTCATTATCATCATCATTATCATCATCATTATTATCATCCGCATTATTATTATTATTATTATTATTATTATTATTATCATCATCATCATCATTATCATTGGTGTGTGTTGTGAATGGTATTCTATGCTGTGGTGTGCCGTGATCACCAGAAATACACCCTTCGACTGGACTGCTTGAGCAAAACCAGATAGTCCTGACTGCGACATTTTCAACTGCTTACTCCCTAGCAACCGCCGTTTCCCCCCCCCCCCCCCTCCCTCCCCCACCCCCTTCATACAAAGCCTCCCTCCCCCTCCCCTTCATACCCCCGTCCTCCTCCCTCCTCCGTCCCCCCCCCCCCACACCACACACACACACACACACACACACACACACACACACACACACACACACATCTACCACATCTTCTCTCCCTCTGATCTCCTATATACAGCCCCCCCACCAACTCCCCCCACCCCCCCCATCTCGTAAACTTCCACCCCAACTAGCACCTCTCTTCATCCCTCCCCCATCTCCCACCCAATCGCGCGCATTTCATCCCCACTCCCACTTCATCCCCACTCCCATTTCACACACACATGTGCCTGTGCCTGCGAGCGCGCGCGCGCACGCGCGCGTTCACGCACGCACGCCACGCATCACACACCACACACACACACACACACACACACACACACAACAGACACACACATTCATACACGCACGCGCGCACGCACGCACACACACACACACACACACACACACACACACACACACACACACACACACACATTACTACATAACACAACACAACACAACACGACACACAACACAACACACACACACACACACACACACACACACACACACACACACACACACACACACACACACACGCACGCACGCACGCACGCACGCACGCGCGCGACGCACGCACGCACACACACACACACACACACACCACACACACACACACTCGTGCCGCCGCCTCCTTTTCCCGCCTACTTGAAGCGCCCCTAACAACAAGCAACTGACCAGTCCATCCCCGTCTTCCACTTTCTCTGCTACTACTGGGCAGTTCCTTCATTCCTCCTTCCTCCTTCCTTTCTTCCTTCCTTCTTGCTGCTGCTGCTGCCGCTGCTACTACTGGCTAAGAATATCGCTGACTTCACTCACACACCACCCACTGCCGCTGTCTTGCCGGGCCCTGGTCAGCCAGTAGGTCACTGCCCGCCGGTTGCCATCCTGCGGCCCACCACCACCCCTACCTCCCCCTTCACCCCCCACACCACACCCCTCCCCCTCCCCCTCCTCTCTCCTTATTACCCCTCCACCACGTCCGACTGTTTCTATCAACCTCTCTTCTTGTCCCTCGTCGTCTTCTTCGCCTCAGATCGATGCTGTTTTTTTTGTGTTTTTTTTTTTTTTTTTTGAGGGTGATGACATCCAACCTCGGTCCAATCAGAAAAAAAGGAAGGGTGGGTTTGTGGTGAAGAGAGGAAGAAAAGAGGAGGGGAGGAGGAGGGGGTGTGGGGGGGGGGGGATGGGACCGGGAGTGGGTGGGAATTGCTGGCACTTGATGGTGACATCGACTGGGTGTTGGATGATTTTCGTTGTAAAAGATAATGAAAGAATACATAAATAATGTGGCGGACCGTAATTCATTCTTCATAATAACCAGGCGTAAGAAGACGGTGAGTCTTTTCTAGGTGTTTTCTTTACTCGTGTCGTTCATTTCAATGTACTTCTTGGCTTGACGTTTTTTACCTAATTGTATTGGGCATTCCCGGTTTCAATAGGGTTAAGGTTATTCTCTCTCTCTCTCTCTCTCTCTCTCTCTCTCTCTCTCTCTCTCTCTCTCTCTCTCTCTCTCTCTCTCTCTCTCTCTCTCCCTTTTAATAATCATTTTGATTTTACCTGGATATCGACGCTAGATAAACAGTGACAGATTTTTTTTTCTCACTTAAATGAGACATTGTGGTGATGAATTACTAAAACGCGACCGCGCGCGCGCGCGCGCGCGCACCACACACACACACACACACACACACACACACACACACACACACACACTATCAATTGCAAAAGAAAAAGTGCAGAGCTTGTTACACGGAATAACCATCATCATTAACTCCGACGCCGAGATCGACAACAACAGCAGCAGCAGCGCTCTTCTCCAAAAAATACTGCACATGGTGCATTGCACGCACAGTATTGTGTTTCCAGAACTCACCGGATGTTGACACGGACTGTACGATCTTTAATGTGCGTGCATGCTGTTTTGCTCGAAAGAGAGAAATCAGCAACAAGCAGGTCATCCATATGAAAAGAAAAAAAAGAAAGAAAAGGAAAAAAGGTTGTGTTTAGGGTAAACCGACCGACCTTTTTTTTCTGCCAAGCCTGAACCTTCTTTTTTTTCTCGACGATTGAAAAAATGGCAAGAGAGAGAGAGAGAGAGAGAGAGAGAGAGAGAGAGAGAGAGAGAGAGAAGGTATTAACAGAAAACGAACTGCTGCCATCCAATTTTCGACGAGCCAAAAAAATTTGAAAGGGGAGATAATTTTCGCGCGATTTCTAACGGCACGTTTATTGTTTACACGAATCCTCCCTCGACGTTTCAATCATAGTCAGCCAAGGTTTTCTTACAAAGGGAGGTTTCTCTTCCTGTTGAAACTTCATAAGATAATTTCCCCTTGTTGTGTCTTTAGGATGATAGTATTGATAGTGTGGTGCTGCGCTCCACCCAGCTAAACTCGGACTACAGGTAAAGCTGGTTTCAAATTGGGGTGACTTCAGGCCCATAGTAGGCTACATAGTATTATCATTATTAGTTTTATCATCATCATCATCATCATCATTGTCAATATTACTATTAATAATAACCAGTACTAGTAGCAGCAGCAGCAGCAGCAGCAGCAGTAGTAGTAGTAGTAGTAGTATCATTATTATTTGTTATCATTAGTAGTAGTAGTAGTTGTAGTAGTAGTAGTAGTAGTAGTAGTACGTTATGTTTTTGTTTGTCATGATGATGATGACTGTATTATTGCTATCACTGTTATTCCTACTAATTGTTTTGATTGAAATTCATTCTACCCGAAGAAAAGAAGACTAACAGGTCGAAACGCGTTCTGTTTGATTTGTAATGGGCTTGTTCCTTCGTTTGGCTTGTTCCTTCGTTTGTTGGTTTAAGTGTTGAAATCTGTGCCATGTTAAAGGTTGAAGGTTTTTAGTCTTGTAGGCTTCTTAACGATCGTAAGGGCAATGACCTGTTACACATTGAACGTGTCTTAGGTACGGCACTTTGGGAGACGGAGCCCATCTTACCCTGAGCTGAATCAGGTACCTGTTGATTGCTTGGTGGAAGAGGGGGTTGTCCCGTCTCGAAGATTCGATCTCGCGGGTGATAGGAACCCAGAACTGTCAGATCCGCATTTGAACGCTCTGGTCATTGTCTTTTGACCTCTCTCCTCTCTCTCTCTCTCTCTCTCTCTCTCTCTCTCTCTCTCCCAATCATTCAAACAGAAACAAGACTCCACTGTCATCGGACTCCATAAAGTGAGAGTGAGAGTGCGAAAGAGAGAGAGAGAGAGATAGAGAGATTAGAGAGAGAGAGAGAGGAGGGAGAGAGAGAGACACAGAGGATTTCAGAGTGAGACAGAGAGAGCGAAACACGAATGTTGATTATGCTTGCGAGATTTATTCTTTAGCTTTATGTGCTTATGTATATACTGTATTTGACGATGTATATTTCTTTCTTTCCCTTCTTGTTTCAGTTTTGCGATCAATTTCATTTTGTGTTTACCCCCCTCCCTCTGTTTCCCATTGACAAGAGGGCATGTGGCCTAGTTCAATTAAAACATTTGTCAATGTCATTGTCATTGTCTCTCTCTCTCTCTTGTGATTGTGTAACTGATGTGTTTATGATTGTTCATTACTCACAATCCTATCCGGGACAGTTAGAATCATATATTTCATACTGAGTAGTAGAAGTTTTCGAAAATGCAGTTGATTGTTCTCTTCTTGATGAGACTTATTTTTGTTTGTTCGGGTTTTTTTTCTGATATACTGTTTCTCTCTTTCCTTGTCATTTTTCAATTCTAAGAGGGCCGCATTAAAGGAATTGTCAACTTTTCCCTTTACCGCACACAAAGAACACTTTTGATTGGCTTTACTAACACACACACCACACACTCTCACACACCACCCACACACACACACACTCACTCCTCTCTCACTCTCACTCACACTCACCCACACACACTCTCTCTCTCTCTCTTTCGCTCTGTCACACACACACACACACACACACACACACACACACACACACACACACACACACACACACACCACGCACGCACCCACACACACTCTCACACTCTCTCTCTCTCTCTCACTCTCTCTCTCTCCCACTCTCTCTCTCTCTCACACACACACACACAACAACACACACACACACACACACACACACACACACACACACACACACACACACACACACATTCTCTCTCTCTCTCACTCTCCACACCTCACTCTCTCACACACACACACACACACACACACACACACACACACACACCACGCACACACTCACACACACACACACTCTCACACTCATCTCACACACACACACACACACACAACACACACCACACACACACACGCACGCAAACACGCACGCACGCACGCACGCACGCACACACACACACACACACCACACACCACACACACGCACGCGCGCGCACGCGCGCGCAGGTCAATGGCAGCAAAGGTTTCCCACACAGCCAAGTTCAAAGCGTCAGCCCTGCCCCAACCACAGAGCGAGGCAACAATCTCTCTCTGCCCACCTTACCTACGGCATTTCGGGCGTGGCATTTTGGAGTCCACGGTGGCTGGCACCCCTGACAGACCGACAGAGGATAATCATAATAATAATAACGCTGCAGAACGAATGGCTTTAACAAACCACAAACAGCGCGTGTCTTGGAGCAACATGTGGGTAAGAAACAAAACTAAAAGGTCACCCGACACATGGGGGAGGGGGGGGGGGGGGGGGGGAGGGGCGGGGGTGGTGGAGCTTGCAAAAAGGTGTGGTGCCTCCTCTCTCTCTCTCTCTCTCTCCCCTCTTCCCCGTCTCCTCTCCTCCTCTTCTCGTCTCTTCTCTCTCTCCCTCTCCTCGCTCCTCTCCTCCCCTTCGTCCCTCTACTCCCCTCCCCTCTCTCCCTCTCTCACTCCTCTCTCTCTCTCCTCCCTCTCTCTCTCTCCCTCTTCTCCTCTCTCATCCATCTCCTCTCCTCCTCTCTCCGATCCTCCTCCGCTCCTCTCGTCTCTCTCTCCTACTCTCTCTCTCCTCCTCTCCTCCTCTCGCCCCCCATCTCCTCTCCCCTCTCTCTCCCTCTCGCCTCTCTCTCTCCTTCCTCCTCTCCCTCGCCCTCTCTCTCTCCATCGTCTCCTCTCTCCCCCACCTCTCCTCATCCTCTCTCCCTCTTCTCTCTCTCTCCTCCTCTCTCTCACTCCCTCTTCTCTCCTCCCCTGCGGAAATCCTCTCTCTCTTCCTCTCTCCTCCTCTCCTCCTCCCTCCCTCTCCCTCCTCACTCTCCCTCTCCTCCCTCCCATCTTCTCTTCTCTCCCTCCTCTCGCCTCCCCTCTCTCTCTTCCTCTCTCTCCCTCCCCCTCCTCTTCCTCGCCTCCCAACATCTCCTTCCCATCTCACTCGCTCTCTCTCCTCTCTCTTCTCTCTCCTCCTCTCCCTCTTCTCTCTCTCCCGCTCCCCCTCCTCGCCTTCTCCCCTCTCTCTGCTCTCTCTCCTCTCCTCCCTCCGTCTCTCTCTCTCTCAAAAACACCAATCTCCCCCTTCGCACCTGTCTCTCCTCATCCCTCTCCCCCCTCCTCTCTCTCGTCCCCCTCTCCTCTTCTCGTCCTTCCCTCAACTGCTCTCTACTCCACCCGTCCCCCCTCTCTCCTTCTCTCTTCTCTCTCTCCCCCTCTTCCGCATCTTCTCTCCTTCCCTCTCTCTCTCCCGCTCTCCTCTCTCTCTCCTCCTCCTCCCCCCCCTCTCTCTCTCTCGCTTCCTCTCTCTCTTCTTTCTCATCTCTCTCCTCTCCGATGATGATTGTGACGGAGAGTGGAGAGAGGGAATAGTTAAAAGGCAGAGGGAGGGCAAGAAAGATGTGGAAGCGCGTGCGTTAAACACACACCACACACACACACACACACACACACACACACACACACACACACACACACACACACACACACACACACGCAGAGAGAAAGAGAGAAAAGAGATAATATACAGACAGGCTGGCTGGCAGGTAGACAGACAGACATAGAAGGAGAGAGAGACAGACGACAGACAGATAAACGGACAGACAGACAGAGAATATGTGCAATGAAAGTGAGAAGGGACCTGAACTGTTTCTCAACCCTCGAATGCTTGTTGTTGTTGTTGTTGTTGTTGTTGTTTGTTGTGTTGTTGTTGTGTTGTTGTTGTTGTGTTGTTGTTGTGATGATGATGATGAGATGATGATGTTGTTGTTGTGTGGTTGTCGTGGTCCTTGTTGTTGTTTTGGATTTTTTTTTTGCGGCGGCGTAAATCATCTTCAGTTTTACATGTATTTGTTAATTGAATCCAAACGGGTGGTTTGTTTCTTTCTGAAAATGTGATGTTCTTCATTATTGCCATTGGTTTTTTTTCCTTCGTTCTTGGTCTTCTTGGTCTTCTTTCTTCTTTTCTTCTTCTTTCTTCTTCATCGTTGTTGTCGTCAGTTGTCGTCGTCGTCTAGGAAAGGGGTGACGAAGAAGTGAATATTTATTAACTTGTCTTAAGCTGCACATGTTTAATCAGTGGAATCCTGAATGTCTTCGGAGTCCCTCCTCCTCAAGAACACGACCTCTTTCATGTGATACACTGTCTCTGTTCTCTCTTCGGAACGGTAAGAAGCACAAAACACATTTTCATGATGGAACCGTGGGCTGCTGATATCGCTTCGTGATGATTGCTGTGGCACTGTGACAGCTTTTATTTATTTCATTTAGCTATGTATTTATTCATCGCTTATTCTACATACTTACTTACTTACTCACTCACATACATAGGCCGACATATTTCTTTGCCCATTGCTTATTTGCTAGTTCCGTTAATCAGTTTGACGATCGCTTGCAGAGTGTTTCCGTGTTTTATTATTATCATAATGATTACTAATACAAAGATTGTTCAGCATTAATTGTTTGGTCAATCAGTGGGTGATTGCATCTTTTAGGAGATCCAAGGGTTATGAACAGCAGAGCTGACACTCAGACTGTTCCATATCTTTTGATCTCCCTTGCATCCTTAAATGGATCCTCAAGCATAGGCTCAAAGATTGTCCCCCTACATTTTATACTGTTGGCATAATGTTTTTAGTTTTCAGCAACTTTTTTTCCCACTCCACCACACTTTTGTTTTTGTTTAATTTCTACTACCTTTCGCTGGCTGCTTTGGGGGGGTGCTGTTGGATTCTTTTTTTTTCGAACCCTTGGCGGTCATCTGCCTTCGAGGGGGACTGTGATGGTTTCCTCATGCAGCTAGTGAAAGGTTTTCATTATTTATGATATACATTTTTCCATTTCAATTTCATCTTCAATTTTTTTTCTTTCTCATTTCAAATTTTTGCCAAGTCATTATTATAATGATGGAAGAAATTGTTAACCTGCACTTGTTTTCCCCCCACTACTTAATTGTTCAACAAAGATATTTTTGTATTGATCTACTTGCTTAGTTTATTCAGCATACGTTTACACCTGCTTGATCACTTATTTTATTTTATGATTATGTGTGTTCTAGTTATAGGTTCATAGGCATGGTTCATAAAGAGTGGTTTCAGGACTTTCGATGTTAGGACTGCCCGTAACCAAATGTAAACAAATTGCAAAATACTTGAGCATGTCTGTCGTGATTGGGTCTAGGCGTGTTTTGGTCAAGGCTCAATCACCCCCTTGACAGATGCTGACTTTCAAACTGTGCTTTAAATAGTATTAGATATATACAGCTGACTAAAGCACTGACAGAAAAAGAATTGGAGCCATCCGGAGAGAGAAA
>JADBJO010004029.1:150000-157500 GCA_016801955.1 Conus betulinus | reverse complement strand
AACTTAATCCTTACAGACAGACATACGGTCCAAGTACCAATCAAGAGTAAAGTACTGGAGAAGAGTGCGTGTAGCGGATGAGGGTGGAAGAGAGGAGACGAGGAGAGGAGGGAGGAGCGACTGAGGGATGATGGCGAGAGAGGACGATGAGGGGAGAGAGAGGGAGAGGGAGAGAGGGCGGCGAGGGATGAGAGAGAGGGGGGGGGTGGGGGGGGGGGGGGGGAGGGAAGGGAGGAGGGAATAGTAAAGGGTCTTTTTGGGGGGGGTGTGGGGGGAGGGTGGGTGTGTGTGGGGGTTTTTGCCCCCTTTGTTGTGTGTGGTGTCAGGAGGTTGGGGGGGGGGGGTTTTTTTTGGTTTGGTTTCCTTCTTTTTGGGATGGAAAGGTGGGGGGGAGGGAGGCGATGGGAACCATCAGTACTCACCCGAATTGGTAACCCTGCTAAAATAATTTCTTCTAAACAAACGGTGTCAGAAGACGCACACACAGAAAATTGCAATAAAGTATTAAAACGCTTTCGTCGTCACGGTAGACTTCAGGTCCCAAATTCAGTGTGCTTATTCCACGAAAAAGAACCGTGGGCCATTGTACAACGCCACCTTGTTTATATTTTTTCTTTTAACTAAACTACTGCGAGTGTATATTGTTGCTTGTCAGGAAAATCATTTTTCGCTTCAGATTTTTGCTCATGCCCTTGCTGCCATGGATGCTTTTACATACCTGAAGCGCCTGCTGCACACAGGGTCTTGGTGTCTTTCTCCTATTTGACAGATTAACCCCTCAGACCACCATCAAAGGTTAAAAGGAAAAGGTTGAGGTAGAAGGAGGATGGAAGAGGGGGGTGGGGTGGGGTGGGGTGATGGGAACCCTGCGCCGTATGAGAATCGAACTTTTGGACCTAGATTTCCAACGCTTCTCTGCGAGAACGTTTGCTGGTTTTGGGATCTCTTTCCCGCCATAATGTAGCAATATCATGTAGTAAAGCACTGCTCAGGGCAGTTCATGCCAATGCTTACATGGAGAAACGGGTCACGTGGTAAAAAAAGAAAGACAGTAATGTTTGGCCTAAACTAATACGGTCGCGGATTATTTTTTTTTTTTTCGGTCGTGTGTGCAGGGTCCAGAGCAGTAGCCGGAGAGGACGTGTCCAGCATGAGATACAGCCGTTGATGATGGCGAGCATAAAGACCAGGAGGGGGACGGCAATGCCAACCACGTCTCCCACTCCAGCCCAAACCAGGATCATGCCGGGCAAGTCGTTCCACAGACCACATCCACTATCCCCAACGTCCCCCCCCTCACACAAGTCCCGCCCCAGCGCGACACGGCACACAACGGCTCCGTTCTGCACTCTGCTGACAGGCGCCTTTTCTCTGCTCTGTCTCAGACCGCTTCGCTGGGTTCAGGGCAGGTCGCCGGGGAATCTCATCAGCACCCGAGCCATCGCCGCCCAAGACTGAGCGAGAGGCCGTGTCTGCGGTTTGCCGTCAACGGTCCTCTACGTCAGGTCTCATAGCCCTGTGTGACCATGAGTTCTGCCAGGCGGCGTCCCCCCCCCCCCCCCCCCCCCCCCCCCCCCCCCCCCCCCCCCCCCGCCCCCCCCCCCAGGTGGAGATTCAGGGTCTTCTTCACCTGACCCCCCCCCCCCCCCCCCCCCCCCCCCCCCCCCCCCAAAAAAAAAAAAAAAAAAAAAAAAAAAGTTCAAACTACTACAACACTCTGACATCGTGTGTGAAGACGCAGTGTACCGTGGTGTCTTCTGGATGTGACCGCGTCACCCTGTGGTGCTGGATCTAGACACCGTGGAGACAGACCCACATAGAGGGCTGGATACTGACAGAAATCCGCCTCTTCCTGTCTGGAACATGGCATATGCTGATGGCAATTGGAATAAAGACAATGTGCTTTCAAACGTCTGTGGAGAACAGGTGACGAATGCTGAGCGTTGTGTGTCTGAGCCAACAGGTACGAACTCCGGTTCTGCTTTTGAAGCCGCGTGCAGAGAGAGTACGGTGACAGAGGACACCTCCCCTAATAAAAACACTGGAAGGGTTTATCCATCGTTCATAGAGAATACGGACGTGCAGGATTGTGACACACGTTCAGAGCCCGAACAGAATGGAATCTGACTCTTCAGTGATACCGGGTTGGAAATGACAAAAATTCGAAATATGTTTGGTTTCGGATTATCTGCTTATCGTCAGGGACAGCACACTCTTCAAGCAGACGGGAAACCTCCGGACAGTGTAGACATGGACGTTGAAGACAGCGACAGTGACGAAGAACCCCCCCGACCATGTGAAAGTAAATCATTCACGCGTTATATACCTCAGACAACTGGTGACTTTGGTCTCGCTGGACGAGACCTACTACCTGCCTCTACGGACCCCGGCCTTTTGTCAGATACGTTTGATCACACGATCTTGTCCCGTCAGAATCACCCAGTGTCTGTCGTTGAAGGAATCTTCGACGCTGTCCCTCTCCCACTGTCTCACCAGCGACCAAGGGCACCAGCATTCAAGTGTCCGCCTATAGGACCAAACTCGCCTTACGTTCAGCCCACCAGGAACACGCTAAGCTCTTCCCGCGACCTCAGACATGGAGCGATAAGTCGACACATCCGGCCACGGCAAACAACGCTCACACTCTCAATGTATATCTGACTCCATCATCTCTGATGACCACGGGCGCAGTGGTAGAAAACGCCGTCGCCCCCAATCTTCCGCACCCCCCCGCATTCTGTCCCCCCAAACTCGTACATAAAATCGGACCGTCTTTCAACGCAGTGTACCCCGCCGCAGAGAAATCACCTCCACAGTAGTTCAACGCTTCCCAGAACCCTCTCCACAGCCCCTCCAAGCGCCTGCCCTCTGCACGGCCACTTTACGGCAAAGACAGGGATAGGAGGCCCAGCCGCTGGCGTCAAGAACCCAGATGTCTTCCTGGAGGCCTTGCTGGGAGGACGAGTGTGCCTTGTACGCAGGACGTCTGCAGTCGTTCTTCAAGGACCTGAAGACCCGCGGTTGGATCGTCAAGGAAATCGCCTGACCCTGTGGCCAAAACCATCACTGGAGGGGGATGATATGGTACTGGCTCTCTCTCAGTCTCTGTCTCTGTGTCTGTGTTCTGTGTCTGTCTGTCTCTCTCTCTGTCGCGTCTCTCTCTCTCTCTCTCTCTCTCCTCATCTCTCTCTCTCCCCTCTCTCTCTCTCTCTTCGTCTCACTCTCTGTCTCTCTCATCCCCTCCCGCTCTCTCGTCTCTGTGTGTGTGGGTGAGTGTGTGGTGTGTTTGTGTGGTGTGTGTGTGTGTGTGTGTGTGTGAAGAAATCAAAGTCCAGTTCTGTTGTAGTCCTTATGTTGTCCATAATTTTTTTTTTTTTTTTTATAACTTTTCGCCAGTCTTTAACCAGCTGAATATCAAAGCAAACGAATGTGTACACCTGACCTTGTACTATCATTGCATGACGATAAAAACAAACAAAAAACCCAAACCAACCCAAAATCCTACAGTGTGTCAATATCATTACGTTAAAGTGAAATGGGCCAACAAACAATAGTTTATTTTTCTCCCATACATGTATATTGAGGCAAACACACCGTAAAAAAAACCAAACTTGCATCAGGTGCTGCACTGTGCGTCGCTTACTTTCAATCAGGATATGACACGGCATAGTAAAGCAGTTATTTTGCTTGTATACTTTTTCCATTATATGCTGTAGAGTGACAATAAACGAAAACCCAATTTTTTTCAAAAAGTTAAAAAACGGTTAAAAAGACAACCACGCGGATACAGACATACACGCATAGATACACACGCGCGCACGCGCGCACGTACACACACACACACACATACACACACACACACACACACACACACGCACACAATACCACACACACACACACACACACACATACACACACACACACACACACACACGCGCGCGCGGCGCGCGCGCGCGCGCGCGCGCCGCGGCGCACACACACACACAGACACGACACACACACACACACACACCAACCACACACACACACCACACAGAGGACAACGCATCGATGTTTTTTTTGTGTGTTTTTTTTTTTTTTTTTAAATTACGATTTGAAAAGGTTTTTCAGTGTCGTTTTTGAATTTTTAGTTTCAGCAAGTTGTCATTGCGAACGGACTAACGACCCGACGCATTTGCATTTTCAGGAATGGACACAAAGACAAACGGCAAAAAAAAAGTAGGGGACTTGCAAAGAGTTCCATTCGCTGGAAACTGCAGAGTTAAAAAAAAAAAAAAAAAAAAAAAAAAGAATAATAAAACTCTCATCAAATTCCTTTCTCTTGATGCCAGTTAAAAACTGAAGTTTACATATGGCAACAGACGAACAAAGAATCCAGGAGAGGATGTACATCATGAGAAGTCTGAAGTCTTACTAGAAACAAAGTGGCTTATATTGAACACTGTTACATAACTTGCATGAACATTGACTGCTTAGTAAGGTGCGTCAGGTTAATCGGATAGTCTTCTTTTGTTTTCCTGAAATTTCTTGCCCACAAAATGGGAACTAGCAATTATTTACGGCGTTAGTTTATTGTCTTTATGCGTACAATTAACCAGACTTGTATGATCATTGTGTTTAATGTTTCCTGGCCAAGCCAAAGACATCGAGATATATTTGTTCGAAGAGGGTGTTAATATGGGTATTCCTTTTTTTATATATTCTTTTTGTCCATTCTCAAAGTTGTGTGTTGTGTGGTGTGTGTGTGTTGTGTGTGTGTGGTGTGTGTGGTGTGTGTGTGTGTGTGTGCGTGGTGTGGTGTGTGTTGTGTGTGTGTGGTGTGTGTGTGTGTGTGTGTGGTGTGTGTGTGTGTGTGTGTGCATGTGTGGACATGCGTGTGTGTGTGGTGGTGTGTGTGTGTGGGCTGTGTGGGTGTGTGTGTGTGTGTGTGTGGTGTTGCAGCACTTCCCCCACCGATCTGTGATGAATCTATCTTGGGCTACCGACCCCCCCCTAGCGTTCAAGAGCGCTTCACACCTTCATGGCCTGGAAAAGAACCTGTCTGACAATCTGAGGCGGGGAAACGCAACAGAATTACTGTCTGTCTCTTGTCCTCTCTCCAAGTCTGAGAATCAAAGGCGGAAAAGCACACATACTCTATCTACTACTACCTCTGTTTCCAGTATTCTAGTCTTGACGATCGGAGACTGAAAACTACAGACGCTACCTCTTCAAGCACTCTAGTCGTGACAAGACTGAGGCTGGGAACACGCGCGGCCATTTTGAACGACAGCGTCCATCTAGGCTTCGTCTTTGTGGTTTCATACTCTTCTGGTCTCGGTGAAGTTGCGAGGCTGCTTACACATCGGGAGTTTAGTGTACAACTGGGCAAAATGGTGACATAACATTGCTGACGTAATCCAATACCGTTCTGAAGTTTGTCATTCTTTCTCGACCCCTTTCCATTTTTTTTTTTCATCCTCCTCCCCTTCTCCCCACCCCCACCAACTGCCCTCCTTTCAACGTCTTCATTATTAATGGCAGTTAGAAAACTTCATCAAGAGTTGTGTGCCCTTCCCTGACAGCTTACGAATCCTCATGATACGACCATGCCTCAAAGGACCGCCATTGTGCTGTGGTCATAGACGGACTGGTGGAGCTTAGGACATTCAAGGATCTGAATTGTTCCTGTTCATTCGTATTGTTGTCATTGGACTAGCAATTATTGAGACCAGTTGAAAAGCGCGCATCCCTCATAAGCGCGCATTACCCACCACCCAAAAGCGCGATTTTGTTTCATGACAGAAAACGTGCACGTACAACTGCAAGAAGCGTGTATTTTGATTGTGTACAAACTTGCG
This sequence comes from Conus betulinus, assembly GCA_016801955.1. NCBI lineage: Eukaryota > Metazoa > Mollusca > Gastropoda > Neogastropoda > Conidae > Conus > Conus betulinus. The sequence continues at coordinate 151,660 of JADBJO010004029.1, read as the reverse complement.
AACTTTCCCCCCCCCCCGTCAAGCAGCGTGTATTGTAAAGTGCGTCCAGTGGGTGCTTTCTTTTCTTTTTCTTCTTTGTTTTCGAATTCATCTCAGTTTCATTTGACTTCAAAGTTTTTAGTTTAAGTAGACCGCATTTTGTCATTTGGATGAAGCGGGTAACCTGGACTGACACTATTGTTGACATCTAGCAAGAGCAAACTACAACTCATCGCCCTTGTGCTGTTATAATGTCTTTGCTCCCCCCCCCCCCCCCCCCCCGCTCACTCCACCCTTTTCTCTCTCTCTCTCTCTCTCTCTCTCTCTCTCTCTCTCTCTCTCTCTCTCTCTCACCACACCCATTTCTCTGCATTGGTCCCCCGAAAATAGACGATTCACGCTTCAAACTTCAATTGGCGTTTTTTAAAGAACAGAAAGGAGCGCGCTTTTCATCCTAAAAAAAAAAAAAAAAAAAAACGCGCTTTTCCTGACATAAAATTGTGGCATGCGCTCTTATTGACATGTAAAAACAAAAAATAGGCCAGCGCGCGCGCCTGTCGTATGCAGCCCTGCGACTTCATCATCGTATGTACAGTAATTGGTCCGACAACGTTTACATCCACAAACTTTTCTTTCTGGACTGACTCGATGTGACGATGATAGATAGCCTAACTGGTTGAACCGTTAACTATGCAGGTAACGAATGACTGCACTTCAAGCCAAACCATCTGGATGTGATCAGCTTCGCCAAGAATGAAAGATCACTGACCCTGTTCACGCGCGAAACAACTGTTTGGGGGGTTTGTGCCAAGGAAAGAAACCAAATAACATGCTTACTCATCTTCAAAATCAGGGTGTGGTTGGTTGGTTGGTTGGTTGGTTGGTTGGTTGGTTGACCTAACTTTGCACTCTCGAGTCATAAATACATTTCATTTGGGGGGCGGCCATAAATTCAAATTCATTGTATTGTGGAAATAATGAAGCGAAAATCCAAAAAAAAAAAAAAAAAAAAAAAAAAAAGAAAGAAAGAAAGAAATTAGCAAGCAAACAATGTAAATGAATAAGTAAATAATTAAATGAATAAATAAGTAAAGAATGAAAAAAACAAAGAAGTGAACAAATAAATAAAACTTCCAACATCGATGTCATAGTTTATTCTACACTGTTCCTACTCAGAAAACCTGTAATCAGCCGTTTTGTCTCCATCTCCCCCTTCTCCCACACCCACCTCACTTCCCTGGTTATGTCCCCTAGGTCTTACACGGGGGACTGTGACCCGCTGTTTTGTCCCCCTCAAGTCTCCCTCGCCTCCCGCCCCCCCCCCCCCCCCCTCCCTCCTTCCTTCCTTTTTCCGTTTCCTTTCCCCACCCAAAGAAGAATGGCCTGTAGTTGTATTTCGTAAAGTTTACATATGTTGGGTCAAACAAGTGACTTGTTCTTGTACATTATTCATTTCGTTTGGAATATTTCTTCAAGGTTTCAATACTATGCATGATCAGGTTCTATACAAGATAAAGGTCTGGTTTACAAATTGATCGTTGTTTTATCCTATTTTGATCTAAATTGGGGGGGACAAAACGACGGAAAATGGGAGTGTGAGTGAGTGAGGGGGGGGGGGGGGGGTGTGGGGCAAAACGGTAGGTTACTACACCCCCAATCTGTCTCAATCCAGCATCAGTGA